>JAMKCH010022484.1:0-20940 GCA_023653785.1 Ophioderma brevispina | reverse complement strand
ACAGGACAAAGTACCAATCAATCTAGCTACCTGTAGCGGTTTCTCCATTTCCATGCAGGGTTTTGTCATGGTAAGAAACACTCACAGCATATTTCTAGGAAAAACAAGTAAGAAAACATTTGGAATTCACAATCAATCTCTGTGCAATAAATTTTTCATAGCATGCACTTTGTATCAGCAGTCAAAGTATTGTAAACATGTATCTATCTTTTCAAAATCGAATTGTTTTTGGTGTTAGTGTGTGCGTGCATGCCGTGCTGAGGTGGTGTGATTCTTTAATTGAGGCATTTGTAAGTTACACCTTTCTTGGCCTTTGACCCCACACTGGGGTCACAGAAAGAGCCTTCACTACCCTTTTTACAATGTTTAAGACAAACGTAAGAACACAGATGGTTGTATATTTAAAAGAGACATGAGGAGATTCCACAGAAAGAAGCGCCCCCAATTTTTCTCAAAACCATGGTTTTTTATATATTTGGAATGCTTACCATGTATTAGATCACACCTGAAGTGAATACGCTGATACGACGTCTTTATTTATAAAAATTAGGATTACGTAGTTTCTGTCGTGCACGACAGAAAGTCAAAGCATGTTTCTATGGGGAACGATTACGATAGAAGGCAAGTTCAAAAACAAGGTTTGCAGTTTTTCTTTTGCACCTGGTTGTCAAATAAACCTTCGAAACTTTTTGGTAGGTGGTCTACAAAACCGATCCAGTGAAATTTTAGAGAAATGTGTCTTCTAAAAAAATCTCCTACTGTCACTTTTAAGCACTTTGAGTTTTGATATAATCTAGCCATGACCCAAAATGTAGGTCACAAAGAGAGGTCATCAAGGATTTATTCAAGTCTACAGTGGAGACAAATAGTGGGTAAAGCGAATATCAAATAAGCAAGAGTCCGTTCCCAAACTCCCAAAGTCGGAAATATACGTCCATACTATGTAATGTATGAGTGGACCAATTGTCAAAAGCCACTGTGATCTGGTATGAAAAGGCAGTAGAACATGCATGAGCATAGTTACATGTAGGGTACGCAGGTTTGGGGATGGTCCTGGTTCTTTTCACTCAATGGGAATAAGCATAACTAAATGATAATAAACATAGGGGCAGTTACATCGCAGACTTGAACCCCTTGATCTTAGTTCTTAGATTTTACAAGTTTGTTAGAAAAATTAATGTGATTTTTCTCCATGAAATACACAGTAAAGTGAATGATGCTATAATGGAATGTGTTAGTGAACGTCCACACGGCTAGACCTTCATTTTTCAACTAGGCGCGTTCCTCGGGTTTCGCGATCAGCTGGGTTTCGCAATAACCTGGCTGCTAAGAACGACCTGGCATCAGCAACAAAACGGACCCAACAAGTTTCAAGGGCCAACACAACGTTTCCCCATTTGGACCTCTTTGGACCTTGAAGGACCCCTAATGCTTTGATCCACTAACAATACAAACTCGGTCTTCGTTTGGTCAAGAGGAACCCAACCACCAATTTTCAGGAACGTGCAACCTCGGTCTCCGAGAAAAGAGACGTGGTCAGATACGCAGGAAAGACGACTCCGGTATTAAAGGTGCAACGAGAGATTTCAAATTACGGTGTTGAAAAAAATGTGAAATTCTGATTTTGGCACTGGTGTAAAGCCTATCAAAACATATCCCCATCTGGAAGGATTAGGCTGAGAAATGTTTTTCTTTGGTACAAAAATGTGACATTTTAATCGTAATAGGCGCAAAATACCAAAATTCAGCCTATGTCTTCTATTGAATAATACAAATCACCATTTCTTTCATTTTAAGTGATTTTTGTAACCAAACAGAAGGACAGGCGAATCTATTGAGTGTCTAGTATATGAAATCGCTACATATCACAGAAAAATATGGATGACTGAAATCTCTCGTTGCACCTTTAATATATTGATGGTGATAAAAGTGACTAGTGACTTTTTAAGTCATTGAGGTGAACATGATGGCATAGAGTAGACCTTACACTCCACTTGTTTGACTTTCACACACAACGGGACCATTTTCGACCACGTAAAGACAATATCAGTGTTTCGAAAAATATGTGAAATTGCAGGAATAGCTTCAAAGTTGAAGGATAATTCTTAGAAATTCTCATAAGTTACTTTTACACCTGTAAATTGACAGACAGGGAAGAAAAAGGCAGTGTTCCAGTGATATCCCATTCAATTACGTGTTGTGAGTACGTGTCCGTAGAGTAATGACTAAAATTTCCGTTCTGTTCCTATTAGGATGCTTCTGGTCTTTTCATTCGCAGGGTATGCTTAAGACACCTGTACTGTTACATAAATGCAAAAATTGATGTTTGGATGATTTTTCGATTTCTGATTAGCTAAACACTGATAGTGTCTTTAAAGCAAATATAGCACACACTTTTTGAAGAGCTGCCCCAATTTTCAAAATTTGATATTTGTTCACAGTTATGTTGGAATTGTTAGTAAAATACCACCTGCGAACGGAGAAATGCTAACAATGCGATGTATCACCAAAATAAGCGATTTTGTAATTAGAATTGGGTCCCAGATTGGACTTAAAGGCAGAGCTGAAATGCTCGTTTAGTCAGTCCATGATGAAATAGTGCCACCTCTATAGAAAATAACCTCTAACTTGGCTGCCCGAACTATTAAAACAACGAATGGATGAGCGTAGACACTTACAATGCGCTATTTTTCCCGCTTTTTCAACATGAAGGCCGTTTCCAGCAGCCCGTTGTATTATTATCAGGGATCCCCGCTAATCTTATTCTAGTACAAAATTCCTTTCGTTTGTGACACATAAATACATTTTCGCTCTTAACAACACATTCCCAGGTATAGTTACTAAAAGCCGTTACCAATGCAGACGTGTAAAATCTCCAATTTTTTAAAAATTGGTGCGCTCTTCAAAAACTGTGCTATATGCTTTAAAAGGCACTATCCAGTATATGATAAATTCAAACAATCGAAAAAAATCATCAAAAATCAGGTTTTTGTGTATGTTTGTAACAAGTAAGGTAATCCTAACATATTTTCTCAAATGAATGGACCTAATAAGCTAATAAGGACAAAATCAGAAATTTTTAGCCATTACTGTCCCGTCAACACTTACTACAAACATAATCAAATAGTCTGCAGAATGGGTAAAGACTTGTGCTTTTGGGTTGAAAGTCCCAAATTTGGGCACAGAGGTAGCTATTGATATGCTAAACAAATCTGGTCTAGGCCAATTAATTTTCCGGTCTTTCAAATGGCCGCCATTTTCAAAAGCCACCACCCTAGAAAAAGATTAATTATTGCAAATATGTGGTTGTAAACTTTATGTATGTCAGATAAGACTTGGTTTAACAACTTTTTAAATCAATATTTCGTTATTTCACCAAAATCTTAGTTGAATTCAAAATGGCGGTCACATATTGGGGCCTAAATTTAAGATGGCTGCCGATCACAGGAAAAGCGCTCAGTGTATTTTCCAGTTGCAAAACCATGGGTTTCGTTTATTTTTCTCAAAAACTTTGGGGCCCTCAACATATCCCACACCTAATTTTTACCTTGTTGTACAGGCCAATTGTACCTGATCATCAAATGGCCTGCCCATATTCCACATGGCTGCCAAATTAAAAATGGCCAGCTACTGTACTTGATATGTTAAATTGTCGTATTTTTTATATTGTGCATTGGTAAACGATTAAGATGGAGATCAACATTTTAAAACATAATTGGTTTGTCTTGGTATGGTTAAAAAATTTTACATTTTGGTCTGATGATCAATAAACAATAGGGCTGCCATGTTCAAAAATGGCTGCCACTATAAATTTAAAACAGCCTTTTAAACATGTACGTGATTTTCTGTGTCAGAAAGAAAATGTCCTATTGCCATTCTACCAGGTATCTTTTATGTGCTCTGCCTGTGTTGTCAATGTGTAATTTCTACGACTGTATCAATTCAAAAAAGATGCTAATGTCCACTTTGTAGTATTTAATACAGAGTTATTAATCATGTTTACAATGGACCAAAAATACCAGGGAAATGGATTTGTAGGTATGTGAGGCATTATGTTAAAAATTAACAAAGTATTTTTGGTTTGTTTCAGTCATTCATTTACTCATTTCATTCTTCATTTTGTTATTTTCTGAAACTTGTAGAAAAACCTCCATTCTATATTCTATGAATGCTTCCCTTCATAGTTTAAGACTCTAGCTAGCGGTAGTTGTTCTGTTAGGGTGATGGTTGTAATAAGCAGGACTATAACATCTAACTATCTAATCTTCCATGCACAAGGGAAGAAGCTGGATGCAGCCAATAATGATGCTCAGGATACCAAGGGTCATTGCTGAGTACGTGGACACAGACGTGTTGGACTTTGTTCTGCCCAGCTTGTTCAGCCAGTCCAAAACCTCACTGAACCTCTGGTAGAATTGGTACCGGAAGGAATCGGCAGACTCCCACACCAGCACATCTGTAAAAAACTTTAAATTGCCCCCCAGACCCTAGGACAAGAGAATTCTTTGTCTCTGCTGATGCTTCACACCTTCACCGCTTGCACAAGGAAAGAACACCGCCTGGGAAGCAAGCAAAAATCTTCCTTGATGTTGTAAAAACTTTGAACAATTTAAAGATTGTGACTCATGTACAACAGAACAAGGTCCATGAGTTCATTCCACCTACTTCAGAACGCACTTATCAACATCAAACAGAGAAGCAGTACAGGCAAGAAATTGCTGAGAAACCAAGGCATTGTGCCGAGATCAGATCAGTGAACTGGGGTCGGAAAATTGAAGCTTCACAGTCCTGTAGGACAACCTTGCCAGAGGCATCACAAGCATACATAGCCAGGTCAAAAACGCTGGTCATTTTGTGCATTGTTGCTCCACCGGGATCAAGCTTGGGTCTTATAATAGAGAGTGCGGTCCATGGTAAACTCCGAGGATGACAGAATTATCACAGTGCTCTTGGGGTTTTCCAGACCAGGGTAATGTTAAGCTGACGTTTGGCTTTCACCGTTGCGTGTTGAAAGTAAGATCGTGTCTGACTGGATTTTGCACACGGGGCTCTAACCAACTGAGCTATCAAGAATGGGTTGGTAGAGGAGCAATAGATATCATCTATAGGTGTTAGGTTCAAAAGGCCGTCATTGCTTTCCTAGCTGCTAGTAAACCGGAGATCGCCGGTTCGAATCCTGCAGGCACACATGTGTTTTTTTTTCAACACTTTTCAACACCCTACCAACTCAGTCTTGATAGCTCAGTTGGTTAGAGCGTCCGTTTCTGCTAGTAATACGGGGGAGGTTGCCAGTTGGTTGTAACATTTTTGGCTGCTGTGGAGGTTTTGTTGGATACCTTTTACCGAAGCTTCGGCTGGTAGCCCCTTCTTTCTTGCTGTTATGGTCAGATCGGTGGATTCACTTAGGTGTGCCTGGTTTTGTGTTTTGACCTTCCTTGACACTTGCTTACCTTGTGGGAAACCCCCCTTGATATCTTTGCACATTCATTGGAACGCCTGGTTATGTATTCCATCCTACGCCTACTTGGTATGACTCTCTGTGCACTCTTGTTCACTAGTTGGGCAACTTAATCATAATTATGGGTTGTAGAGCAACAATCTTACACGTTCTGTAGTTAAGTGCCGTTAAAAGGCACTTGTTTGGTCTTACTGATGCAGCATTGACTTAGAGTTAGGGGAACAGGGATCAGAACAATCTTGTACACAGGTTAGATAGCTTTTGCAACAATAGCTATATAGATCAGGAACCATGTAACCTTCTTCCAATGGGCACTATAAAATGATAGCGGAAGTAGGTCTTGAGGTGATTTGTAGAGGTTGACTGTCTAGTCCAGTCTCCACAGTTGTCCGCCCCCCCCGTCTTTATGGCTTCATTGTAGCCTCAGTTGGGTACTATGGCAGTGAAATCGCCACTTAAGAAATGAGGTTTAGCGAATTCCCGGAAATTGAATTGCGGGTGCTTGAAATCGAATGATGGAGGTTTTAGCCTGATATAACTATGACAGAACGAGCTCAATGGTGAGACTTCGATGTGACAGGCAGATCTTGAGGTTTGCTTCTACACGGGGTCTGTTTCAACACATAGAGCATCTTCCAAAAAATGTCGAGGTGGTCTACCGATGGCAGGAACTTTTATGGAAGTATTTAGTAGACCTTTCACACAACAGGCTACCAAAGTACTTCGGCAGAGTCAACTCAATCTTTTGGGTGGTGGCAATTTGGCCATCATTCTGAATTTGCCGTAGAAGTGCACGTAATAGGATCGTTGGACCTGCAATCAGTTTAAACAAACACTAGGCTTAGAGGACGGGGAAATCAAGCTTTTCATTGTGTTACATGTGCCCTGTGATTTTTTGGACTGTTTGCTGGGGCAATGAATCCAAATTCTACCCACCACTGATTGATACATTTTACAGGATGTGTTAAAACACAGAGCAACAACAATACCACATCCCAAAAATAGGGTATGTTATTTTACTAGAAAAAAATATTCAAGTAGCACGGAGGAATCATACAGGACGTAAGTGACATTCTCAAATAGTGGCCATTCCGAGGTTTGGCAGATCTTGGCATATTATCAAGGAAAGAGCAATTAACAAAGACTTAATTGTTTCCCTCTTAAGTGAGGTGAATTCTCTTGAGGGAGTCTAAGTATACTCAAGATTAAGAAAACATTCATTTCCTTGAAATCAAAGGATAAGCTTAAGTGACAAATTAGCGCCATTTTGGGATTTTCGCCGCCATTTGGGATTAAAGTCTTAAAGTCTTATTTGGTTGTTATTCTTAAGGTGATGTGAGTTCTAATCTTTAATGCAACATTGTTCAGGAGCAATAACCAACCTCAGGGAATAATAACAAATCAAGACAAAACATTATTCTTGATAATCAATGATATGCTTCAATTGGCCGCCATTTTTGGATGGTTTCTGCCATTTGGATAAATTCTGCTAGGTGTAAAACAATGAAATTGACCAGTGGAGGGTCAATCAGGGATTTTGTTCTAAATGACACAGACAACAATCAAATTGAGCATTGGATCATATATAAAGTATTAAAAACATCGACATTTAACAGTGGCGGCAATTTTGAATTGGCGGCATCGAGAACGGAAATTAATTTGGCCCCCAGACCAGATTTATTTAGCATATCAAGAGCTACTCTGTGCCAAATTGGTACTTTTCACCAAAACGGCACAATAGGTTTGCTATCTTGCACCATTCTGCAGGACTAAAAGTGGAGAGTCATATCTTTGGAAACTGGCATTTTCTTCCTTTCTGTTAATTTTACAGATTGGAAACGGTAAACTATATGAGAATTCTACTGACTTATCCTTCACTTTTAAACTATTCCGCACATTTCCAAATATTTTCACTTTTAGGAAAATCACGATAGTGTAGTGTCTTTAAACCAGAATTTGTTAACACTATACACACTGGACTATGGCTGATGCAAGTATATGTGCGAAATTGGACAATAGTAACACTTCTGTCTAATTTTACCTTTTCGGGGCACGGAGTCTGCTTTGTTTGGTTCGAGGGTCATGGGCCGAAGGGTCATTTGTCCGAAGGTCTTTGTTCCGATTAAGTCAATTGGTCCGAAGGGTCATTTCTCCTCAAATTGAACACCATGTTCATTGGTCCGAAGGATCATTAGTCCGATATGGCAGAGGGCTCAATAGTCCGAATATAATAAAAGTTGGAGGGGCATTGGCTGAAGTTGATCAAAGGTGTCATTAGTCTGTCCTTACGTTTAAGGTTTAGGGTGTTCGGTTTCGATTTAGGTTCGGATTACGGTTTAGGGTTTCATGAAGCTTTATGCTCAATTCGGACTAACCCTTTGGACCAACGAACCTACCGCTCAATTCAGCTAAAGACCTTTGGACTAAAAACCCTTTGACTAAGAACCTTCCGAACAACAACAGACGTCCTTTGTCCGTACTCCATCTCTCCATCCTCAAGACTGACAAAAAATGTACCTGCTGACTAGTGACTCCCAAACACTGTTCCATCCTGTGAAGTTTCTTTCTTGAGGAGTCAATAAAGCTGGAGACAGAGTCACTTGCAAGATGTGTTACCTGTGTCACTGGCATCTCTTTACTATGAAACGCTGGGTGTTTCTCAAGATGGGGGAGAACATCTGGACTGATGATCCAACGCTTCTGCCGCAATGAGAAATGGCTTGCAATCAGCTTGGGATGATCCTGTAAGGAAGTTGAGAAATTATAATAATTTCTCAGAAGAAATTCCCCAAATGTCAGGCATTCTGGATGACACTTATCATGCGCATAGCTAGGGGTGCGAGGGAGCACATGCCCCTCGGGTTCATTACAAAACATTCAAAATCTGTCTAATTTGGCTATTAAAGGCCTTCCGCACCCCCGGGGTCCCCCTCAAAAAAGCCAGGTCTGGAATGCCAGTGCTTATTTCACAATGCAATTTGTAACAAGATCGAGAGATCTCAGACAACTGCGTACATAATGATGTCCCTGAAGGCAGAACATACATGCTGACTGCTGGATGCCTGTTTTTCCTGGATTTTTGTCAATATTTTTGTTAATTGATTTTTTAAATATTTTTTTTTTTTAATTTGAATTAAAATTTATTTGATGCTTTTTTTATTTGGAATTCTTAATTTTTTATTTGGATTTTTTCTGGAATTATTCAAAATAGCAAATTAAAGCTTGGATAAATTAAGTACATCATAGCTCATACACGAAAGGATACACTATCACCAGTGGTGTTACCAGGTGGGGAGGGGGGTCCTTTCATAATCTTTTCCCCTCCCCATGAACAGACCATTTGTATAGTGCCTATGGAGGAGGACCAAAATTCACCCCTTCAGAAAATATCTCAACCAGTGGTGTAGCCAGCTTTTTTTTCAGGGGGGCAAGCATATATTAAAATTTGTTTTTTTTTTTTTTTTTTTTTTTTTTTTTTTTTTCCCAATTTGCAAAGGTCTGGTTATGCCACTGACTATCACAAGACACATTTTGGGTGATATGTAATGTTAGGGCAACATGTCAAAACTTAAAGAGACATGAGGACATTTCCAGCAAGAAGCGCCCCCATTTCTTTTCGAACCCTGGTTTTTTTGCATATTTGGAATGCTTACCAATATATTAGATCACACCTGAAGTGAATAAGCTGAAGTGAACAAGTCTTTATGTAATAAGACGATGATTTAGTATTTTTCTGTTGTGCACGATAGAAATTCAAAGCATTGTTTTCTATACGACAGCAAGCAAGTTCAAAAGCAAGGTTTGCGGTTTTCTTTTGTACTTGTTTGTCCAATAAACCTTCAAAATGTTCTCGACAGGTGGTCTACAACTGATCCAGTGCAATTTTGAGAGAAATTTGTATCCTCAAAAAATCTCCTCCTGTCACTTTAAAGGTGATGGACTCTTGAACCACTGCACTCCTTTAGTTTTTATAAAATAAGTGATTTTGTCCCATGACTGTTTCGCTGTTTCACAGTTGAGAAATTGAGAAAGATGTCACTTGAAGTCCAATACTCAAAGCACTTAGGGGAAAGGAGGACATGTGCTCCGGGCGCCAAGGGATGCCCTGTCTCCAATTTCAAATGAAGTGAATGTGAATTACAATTTACAGTTAAAAATATGCCTAAAATTACAAAAACTCAGAAAATGAAGGGTGAAATTTTGGTCCTAAGTCTGAGACTCTGGTATAAATCTCATCTGTACATTATTGACTGGCAATGACTGCTGCATGCTGAGAGCTTGAAAAGTGCATACAGCTACATTCTCCATTATACTTTCTTTTATCAGGTAAGTGTACTTTCAAGAGAGGGTCATTATTTACACCAAGTGGGGAATGGAAGAGTTGAGGGAGAGGAATACAGAAAAAATTATGCAGCGCAAGAGGGAACATAAAATTTTCAATAAGGAGAGGGGGGAACACTTATGGAAAAAATTTCACAAAATCAGGGGAATGCAGAATTTTTGAATAGAAGCAAAGGGGGAACATGAAATCCTCTATTCCCCCTGGTGTAAATAATGACTGCTGCAAGCATTTGACTCTCCATTTAGCTAGCAACTAATATGCATCACTTTTGAGGAAAATTTTTAAATTTTGCATTTTTCAATTTAACCATTTCTTAATATAGATGTTCTTATAGAGAAGCTTACACACTATCATTAGCTAGATTTTCTCTTAATACATTCACAGACAGACTTTTGCAGCAACAGATTCCATTTGATATCCTTAATTTACCTTAATTAGCATATTTTTCAACAAAATGAGCAAAATTTGCACAATGCACTCAATCTGAAATTTTCAGGATTTTCTTATAAGCATAAACAAACATAATTGTTAATCAAGTGAGTCCAATAATGATCTTAAATTGGCCTAATTAACATATTTTAACCAAAAAAAATGTGAAAAATTTGAGATTTTGTTATTTTCTTGCACTTTGTGAGAAGTTTACCAGCTACAGTTTACAATTATCACAGTTTCCTCTTCAAACCTTTACAAACACAATTATGAAGAGAGTGAGTTGTAAAACTAGGAAAAAAAGGAAAAAAATTAACTTTAAATCACAATGGATATCTAAAGAATTAGTTAAATTAATAAATAAGAAAAGCAAACTTTACAAACAGTATCTTAGGAAACCTTCACCTCAAAATTAAAAACCAAATATAAAGCCTTTAAAAATAGGGTAAATAAACTTTTTAAGAACTGCCAAAAAGGATTATTATGCATATAAATTGAAAAAGAAAAAGGCAAGATCAAGCACCTGGAAAATTGTAAACAATATTTAGAATAAACAATAAAAAGAAAATACTCAATGATAAATTTAATATGAATGGGGAAATTGTTAACGATCCAGTAGAAATTTCTGAACACTTCAATGATTTCTTTATTAATATTGGTCCAAATCAATTACTGCAAATACCCAACTCTGGAGCACATTTCTCTTCCTATCTTTCTAATCCGTCCAGGATACAATGTTCTTTTCATCTATTACTGAAGATGAAATGATTGATGTTATTCTTAAATTAAAATTAATAAAAGCCCCGGATATGATGGAATAACAGCATTCTTAATTAAGAAAATTGCTTCTGAATTAGCTGTACCACTTACTATTATTTTCAATCTAAGTCACTTAATTCTGGAATTGTTACAGATAACTAAAAACAGCAAAAATTGTTCCTGTTCATAAAAAAGAAAAGATACATTCACAAATTATAGACCAATTGCTGTATTGGTAGGTTTTCTAAAATTCTTGAACACTTCAATGATTTGTAGCTGGTAAACTTCTCACAAAATTCTTGTATTTAACAGATGTTTATCATTTATGAACAAACATAAGATATTATTCAAAAATCAATTTGGTTTTAGACCAAAGCATGATACTTCCATGGCATTGCAGAATTAGTTGACAAAATAACTTTAGCTTCTAATGATGGTAATATTGTTCATATCATTAACTCTGTTCATGTGTTTCCCCTTTACTATGCAGGTAGAGTAGGTGGGGCCTAATCCTACCTCAGTCCAATAGATGAGGATTCCCTTAGAGTAGAAGAGGATCCCTTATAGTAACGAGGAATTCCTTTAGAAGAGGATCCCACTCCGTAGATTGCATGAGAACAATATAGTTAAGAATAGGACCCTGACAGGAATTTACATGGTAGCAGAGCAACAACTACATTATGGCTTAGAAAGATCAAGGAAACAAAATGGCCGGCCCCCAGGTCTGTAAGACGGAAGTGACTTCATACTAGGACTGGAAGTTGATGTAACTCTATGGCAACAATCACCAAAAGGCATAGAAAGCGTAGAAGGGGTTTTCTTCTTTGCTTTACGACCTTTACCCACTAGTAAAGTATCCAATAAAAAGTCAGGTTAGCAATGCCAGATGGTGAAATAAACATAATGGAGATGATGCTATTGAGCAAATTTTTAGAGTACTTGATAAGTGGTACAAACCGATGATTGAGCACAGTTTTGTGAAACCCTGGTGTGCTTACAAAACCTTCAGACAAAAGGAGATGATACCATGGAGGTGTTCATAAATGAGTATGAAAAGAACGTTATGGCATTAAAAGAACGAAGGCATACCCCTTCCAGAGGTGGTTTGGCTATGCATTGATAGATTTTTCTGTTTGGACACAAGGACAAACACATAGTAATAACTGCTGTTTGATTATACACAAAGACGAAATGTAATGATCAATGAAACAGGCATTGAGAAAGTTCTTTGGGGATCACGTCTGTCTCAGCGATAGAAGCTGACAGAGTCTGATTAGGGAATAAATGTTCACAATACAGAGGTGAATACAGATGAGGAAGCTTTGTATACGAGTGGAGAATCTCCCACCGTGGAGGAAACTATGGCAGCTTTTCGAGGTCGTCTGGAATGAGGTCTAGAGTTCGGGTACGGTCTGGCCATCAAATCACAACAGGAGAGAAATCAGCCTGATATGCCTACAAGTTCGCAGGTGGAGCCTCTCGTAGAGGGGGGATACATGAAACTAAACCCTCGTTACGCTGATGGAACTTCTGAGTGCCGCAGGTTGAGTCAATATGCATTTTCAAGAAATTGTCCCCAATGCACAAGATACACCAAAAGAAGATGTGGTTTGGAACTAGCAGTAAAGAGAAGTAACATTAAAAATTTAAACAAAAAAAAACAAAACCAGATATGGTAGACGCAGACTACACCAAAACCACTGTTTAGAGGGTTGCAGGGGATGGTCCCTGCTTATTCCCCTAGATAAGAATATTCTGCTTGATAAGCAGCTATCTGTCTGTTCCTTTGACTCGGCATTTTCTAAGACAGTACCCTGTCCTTATGGAAGAAGATGCTCATAGAATCATTAACTCCAGCAGAAAATAGAGCAGGGAAAGTCCATCCTGGTGGAACCATCTTTAGGTTTGGTTGGAGAGGTAGGATAAGATCAGAAGAAAAGATAACATTTCCATGTGTTATTGCAGGCCAAAAGACAACTATCACAGCCGATGTAGTAGACAGGTGACCTTCCTCTGCTCCTTAGCAGCCTTGATATGAAGCGTTTGGGTTTTTTAAATTAGATATGATGGATGACACGCTTGAAGTCAATGGTCCGAAGTAGTCTGATACAACATCATCATCAGGACACTATTACTATTCCCCTTAAAAGTGTGAAGTCAAGTTAGAGATGTCACATGGTTCTTGAACGAAGTCACTTCAGGAAAAAGTGAAGATGCTTGAGAACTTCACCGTCAATTTGCTCACCCCACAGCCAGGAAGTCTGAAAGCTATCATTAAAATCGACGTGTTTGATGATGATTGTAATGCAATAGTTGATGATGTAAGTGACAAGTGTGACGTTTGTAGGCGTTAAGAAACTCCACCAGACCATTTTGTATTTTAACCCATGCAAGCATTCATGATGTGGTAAGCAATTGAAAATTTGAAACAATATAAAGATGTGTACTTTCTCCATTTCATAGATTTGTTACTCGGTTTCAGTCAGAGTAGGTTATCAGAAGGAACACACCAAGAGTCATTGTGGACGCTGCGCTGTTGCCACAGAATGGATTGCTGCTTGGTTTTGGTGCCCTAAGAAATTCTTGGTAACAACGAGCGAGTTTAACAATCCGGAAAAAAAAAATAAAACAGGGAATTGCTGACGTTTAACGTTGAGTATGTGCCACAGCATCTATTCTTGCCAATGGTCTAAATGGAATCTGTGAAAGGAATCACTACTCCGTAGTTGATCGTGGTGTTCAGAAGATGATCCTGGTATGGAGTGATGTTGCACTGGCTTGGTTCTGTCAATGCCAAGAACTGCATGCACCATCACAATGGATTTAGCCCTATTCAGCTAGTGGCTGGTTTTAAAAGCCCAATAATTGCCTTCTGTCTTACCAATGACCCCCAGCCTTAGGCAGATGTAGAAGTCAGCGATAATGTTTTGAAGCATCTGAATGCTTTGCATGCTGCCAGGAGGGCCTATACCAAGGCAGAGTCCTCAGAAAGAATCCGTAGAGCATGACGACCAACGTTAGAGCCGTTAGTAGAGGGCCAATTTCAATCAGGTGACAGAGTAGTGTTCTACAAAAAAGGGAGGACAGTAATAGGTGCGTGGCCCAGGAAGGGTCATTGGGCAGGATGGTAAAGTTAAGTTTTATAGAAATGGTTAGTCAGTTAGGTAGAGTTGCTACTTGCAGAGCTCTGAAGACTCGCTATGACACATGACCAAAAATCTGCCACATCAAACAAAACAGGGTTGGCAATTTCCCGGGAAAATACTAGTATTTCCCACCTAGGGCGGGAAGGGGGAAGGAATGGGAAAATGGGGAAAGGAACAGAGTGGGAAAATACTGGGAAACACTGCCGGAAATACGGGAAATTACTGGGAAATACTGGTGATACCCGGGGGGGGAATACTATAGGATGTTTTGTAAGTACATCATGGGGGTTGTTAACCTCAAATTACTTCATTTTACAGTTAGAAATGTTGTGGTGATAATCTTGGTATGTTTGAATAGTTCAAGCAGCTCATCCACTAATTGATTGTAACCAACAACAAGCTTAGTATTATTTAGTATCAGATGAGGGGTACCCATGGGTTGGGGTCTAAACACTTAGAACGTCATTTCTGAGGAGTCATTGCTCCAGAGCTACTACAGCTTTCCTCAACATAAGTAGCTAATTTACATTATTTATGCCAAAAATAGAAACGGTATTTTATTTGATTTATTGTAGATTGCTACCAGGTTGGGATTTCTACCATATGAGTTTATAGCAAAAGGCAATTTTTCATTTGCATCTATTAACAGTGTCTACACAGCTGTTTTTGGACCCCGTGCAAATTGTCTCTTTTTATTTTTAGAGCAATTTTAAGCTAGTGGGTGACACAATTTGACAACTGATATAAGTAGGGACATGCAAGAGCTATTACTCACAATCGGAAAAATCCATTGCGGGCGTCTTGCCATATAAGCTTAGTCATGGATTTTTATGTTTATAGCGCCATAGTATCACCATTTCCCTAGAAAGACGTGTGAATGACTAGATTTGTATTAAAAATCATATTTCCCGCAATGAAATTTCATCAAATTTATAGCATTTTCTATGCAAGTAATGATTTTTAAGAATTCCTTAATGTTGATATTTTTTGTTTTATTTTTGTGTTGTCAGACTCTCAAACAGCTGTGCCTATTTACGGCGTGGGAGCCGGAGGAAGTACTTCCGAGTTTGTATAAATACAATCTTGTTCATAATTGTGGGAACACTTTGTGCAGGAGGACTGGGCCCTCCCCCCAATTCAATGTTGTATGAGCATGACCACACTTGTCAATCTCGCTGCATATTTCAACATGATCTTGGGAGGGGACGGGTGAGGGGAAAAGAGTTATAGTTACAATGCGTTTCAAGCATATATCTCTGCATAGTGCCAATATTTAACAAGGTTTCATGAACACAGATTTGAGGAGTATTTCTGATACTTGAACATGAACTCTTTTAACCAATTAAATGAACATGATCTACTTAATAGAGTGTATATAATATTCCCCATCAGCTTCCCACATATTGATTTGGTCGACGAGGCAAAGCGAGATAAATGACCAATGAAGATCAACAAGCCCAGGATAAAGAATGGAAAGAGCCAGTGAGTTACCTTTACAATCAAGGAAATAAGTGATGAGGAAATGCATGCTGATTGGAGTGGAGCAGATCCATTGGAAGAAACAATTTTGGTTTGCTTCCTAATATTGAGAATGAGGCTGACAATGATTCGTCAGATGGTTACCTCCAACAAGAGACAAATACAACTGAGAAAGATCATCAAAGAACCAAATATTCATCCCTACAGCAAATTCGAAAATCAGGTATCGTCTTCAAGATGACATTGATTGGACAGAGGCAGCGTGCTTGGAAGGGGTGGTAAAGCAAAAGAAAGAACAGACATTATATCAATGTGCAGAGAGACAATGATTGAGCAAAGAGTGGGTAGCCTTAGACAAGTTGACTTTGGGCCATAATTTGACAGTACACAGAAAGCAATACAGAAGCAAGCAGCACAGAGGAGGCAAATTTGTGTTTATACCACTTACCCGCCACAGAGACTATGATGTTATTCAGGCAAAGCATCAGAGTTACAGAACTGGCAAGAGTTTTGAGGTATACAAAGAAGTTTCAGATGTGGACATAAGACATTGTCTACAGATGGTTGTAACAGAGAAGATAATACACCCAATGGTGTAAAGGGGTCCAAGCACGTCCTTGTGGTCAGAGGCTTTGAAGAGGAACAGCAAATACCATCTGACTCAACCCACTGCTTCAAAGTCTACACTGAGAATACTCTTGGCAATTGCTGCTAGGAGGCTGGAAGTGTGAAAGCATTGATATCAAGGCTGCATTCTTACAAGGCAGAAGAATTGACAGAGATATCCATCTCTTCCTCCTTCGGAAAGTGAGAAGAGATGGCAAAAATACCTGTGGAAGCTTGAAAAAGCTGTCTATGGGTCAGAAGACGCGTCCCACAACTGGTTCTTTAGTGTCCAGGAAGACTTCTAAAAGCTCAACCTCAGACAGTCTCATTGGACAAAGCACTGTTTTAGGTGGTATCTAAATGGAAATGTTGAAGGAGTTTTTAATATGCACGTTAGACTTTCCTCTTTGCAGGTCCGATGCATTCACCATGCAGTAATTGACAACATAGTGAACAAAGTTTCACAGTTGGCAAGAGACAAATAGAAAACTTCCGCTATGTTGGGTTAAATATTACTCAAGACAGCAATGGATTGGTGTTGACCAAGATGAATATGTTTCAGAAATGGAAAGAAGGTACCACTCACATACAAGAGAAAGACGGAAAGAACATCCCCTTGAGCAAGAATGATATGCAACCAATTGAGAGGCACTGCAGGTCAACTAACTGGATAGCAACACAAACCAGACCAGATGTAAGCTATGAGGCTCTTGGAGCTCAAAATATGAACATGAAACAATGCCACGTTGATCATATCTTAAGCTAACAAAGCGTTAGGCATGCCAAAAACACCTCTGGGGAGACACTTTTCCCCAATCTTGGTTCAATCAGTACTTGGAAGCTCAAAGTATTTATTGTGATGCTTCATGGGGCAATCTACCTGATGGGGTTTCCAGTAGTCAAGGACATGTCTTTTCCTTACTGGTCCACCCAAAAAGAGTTTAGTTGCCCATTTACTTGGACCTACCCAATAAGATAAAGCTAAAGTTTCTACTGTACTCTTGCTGCTGAAACCCTTCTATGCAACTTCCCTTGATAGCTGCTACCTTGGAACATTGATAACAGAATCTACTACAAAACAGCCTAACAAAGCAAACATTATTTTCCTGTCCACTGGTTTATACGACCATAGGTCCCCTGCATCGAATGTGCCTCAACAAAACAGTGCATGAGAAAGCTAAAAAAAGACAATATGAGAATTTACATTGCAGAAATACACGATGGTTGTGCAGAAGGCGAGTGAAAGTCCTTTAATGGGTTCAGATAAACTGCAGCTAAGCAGATTCTTTAACAAAGAGAGGAGCATACAGTGGATTGGCTGCGTAGAATGTTTTCAGTTTCTGGGAGAACTGGAAATTGACATTACTAATTATGAAAGACACACTTGACTCAACCAATGAGTGAAAGGACACTCTGCTAATACAAGCAAACATGTTTTGTTCATATGTTTTCATAGTGTTTTTACTGTAATTAATTTCTGCGTAGACCGCTATAAAGAGGTCATTTTGGACTAATCGATTGTGTGTAAAGACAGCTGAAACGCCTTTATATAGGAATTCACACATATAACTGGTGTCAAGATTGCCCCAGTTTACAGTAGACTATACAACTGTATTAACTTGTTCATTCTTGTGTCCACCTGTACCTGCCACACATTTTAGTTTAAGAAAGAACAGGGGGCGTGATTTTCATATCATTAACTCTGTTCATGTGTTTCCCCTTTACTATGCAGGTAGAGTAGGTGGGGCCTAAACTACCTCAGTCCAATAGATGAGGATTCCCTTAGAGTAGAAGAGGATTCCCTTATAGTAGAAGAGGATTCCCTTTTAGAGAGATTCCCACTCCGTAAGATTGGCATGAGAACAATATAGTTAAGAATAGGACCCTGGACAGGAATTTTACAATATTACTGCATGGTGGCAGGGGTATTTTTAGATTTATCAAAGCATTTGATAACTATAAATCATGATATTTTTGTTAGCAAAACTTTCACATTATGGATTTATAGATGTTTGTGCTAAATGGGTTTAAAATTAGCTTACAGATAGAAAACAATATGTAAATTATATTCTATTGAGTCTTCAAGAAAAACTATTGACTGGGGACTGCCTCAAGGTTCTATTCCTTGGGACCTTTAGGTTTCGAATTTATGTAATGGATATCCACTGCTGCTCCAAATCTATCTTTTTATTCTTTATGCGATGATACAGTGCATTTTGCTCAAATCAAATGTACAGATTTTGAATGACACTATGAATGAGAATTGGCAAATTAAAGCATGGTGTCAATCAACTAAACTTTCCATTAAACCGGGTTCGTACACCCAGTTTCTTCCAAAATTCAAGGACTTTTCAAGGACTTTCACGATCTAAATGAGCTACTTTCAAGGACCTTATGTTGTAGTACTGAGGTGTGTACGGATGTTCTGTATTTCCGTAACGAAAATAGCAAGATATGGACGGAACGTTCACACAAAAAAATAAAATGGAGGCGTCATTGAACTACATTGGACCCATTCAGAAATTGTAATATTGTTTATAGTTATGTGGTAACACCACCGTCTGACGCCCATTTTAAAAGACTGTCTGTAGAACTAAGTCCAATGGAGAAATTATATGAAAAAGAAGAAAGGTCAAAATTAAAGGATCATAGCTTGAAAAACTAAGCCTCTATATACAACTTAATCAGACTCTATAAATTACTGCTTTCCTGAAAAAAATAATGGACGGAGTTCCACAATCTGATATTTCCCTCCTTTAAACCTAACCAGGACCGGGTCGTTTGCCGACCAACGGCCGCAATGCATGCAACGAAAGGCAATCCTATTTTTTATTTTTAACGGCCCAGATGCACGAGAGCCAAAGTTTGCGTTTCACATTGCATCTCTCCGTTTTTCCCGGGCACAGAATAAGTCTCGTAAAGTCCATAAACGGCCCAGATGCAACGAAAAAACCTCGCGCCATTTTCCCGGAAGAACGGCCCACTGCAACGAACATCGCGTCATCTTTCCCGAAGACGGGCCAGAAGCAAAGAAAAACAGCGCGCCATTTACCGGAAAGAACTTCCCAGATGCACGAGACTCGCGTGAAAAGCAAATAAACACAGGGTAAAGAAATAATAATAATAAATAAATAATGGATGCGTACTGCACACTGATCTTCATGAAATTTTTAAGCTTATAGTTCCGCCAGTCGTGAGTGGCGCTAATACGCTACGTCATAGTCGTGCGTGGCCGCTATTATGCTACGTCATCCTCCGGTTTACGTCATGAATACTTTATGCATAATTAACCCAATAGCTTAATCGAAAATGGTGCGCTATCACCATCGAAATCGAAATTTCTATGGGCATTTGTACAGTGTCACCCGCCTGATGAAAAGCACTGCGCCTTCTGCGGGCAACACGTCCGAAATCCGTGAAAAGCATCGCATCATTTCCAGTCAATAACGGCCCAGATCACGAAAAACATCGCGTAATTTTCCCCGGAAGACGGCCCGATGCAACGAAAACAATCGCGTCATTTTCCGGGAAGACGCCCAGGTGGCACGAAACATCGCGTCATTTTCCGGTACGACGGCCCAGATGCATGAGAGCCAATGAGAGTCATTTGCGCGAACAAAAATAGTTGTTGACGGCCCGATGCAACGAAAGCTTTTCCCGACCAGGTACCACCAGCCAGTGCACCAAACACCTGGCGCGATACGTTTTCGTTGCCTCTCATTTCTCTCGGCCGCGTTAGGGTTAGGAACTTCAGTATGAACACAGTCCATAAGGAAAATATTGTTTAGCTTTGTATTACATTAAAAATGAACTTAATGTCTATCATTTAAGGCCCATAACTTAAAAACTGGCAATCTATGTACATATGAATCTGCATCATGAAATAGAGCTCTTTTAAATACAGCTTTTTCTTTTCTAGAAAAAAAGGACAAGAGCTCTGGCCGTCTGACAGCCCCATCAAGGAACTGTCAAGAGAACTAGTCCATATAGGGAGAATTATATGAAAAAGAGGTCAAAATGACAGGTCATAACTTGAAACGAGTCATCTATATACATCTGCATCAAGAGCTCTATGAATTACTGCTTTCCTGAAGAAAAAAATATGGACGGAGTTCCACAATCTGGATAGTTCCCCCTTAAGGGAACTGACACAGTCCATAAGGAAAAATATTGTTTAGCTTTGTACATGTATTACATTAAAAATGAACTTCAAAGTCTAAACTTTAAAAGGCTCATAACTTGAAAACTGAGCTACCTATGTAGTCAGGAGGATTTTGTGTGTTGGCACAGGGTGGAATGGAGTAACAGCTTTTTCTATTGTCGTTTTTTGCAATGATGACCTAAGCTAATAATTTCTGAAGGGTGTGCAAAATTCGTGCAGTGCCATTTTCTAGAAATCCAATCATGGCCGCTTATCACTCTCAAATTCATTCAAATGGCCATATTTGTTGCACTAAATCCAGTTTTTAAAGCACGAGGAATCTTTTTTGATCGGTTATTGACGTGATTTGATCACACATCCATCAAATCCAATATGGCCCCCCTAAAACCCATATGCCATGAAATCAATTAAAAAGGGGTGGGCAAGTAAGTGACCATAACTCATCAGTTTTGGTGATCAGGCAATAATTCTGGGTTCTATACCCAGGGGGAACTCAATCGACATTTCCAGTGTGTTAACAAGCTTAACAATCAAGATGGAAGCCACTGCCTTTTAAGAT
>JAMKCH010022483.1:0-84760 GCA_023653785.1 Ophioderma brevispina | reverse complement strand
TGAGGTTCAAAATACCTAAATTCATTATAAAATCATATATTATTGTTGCGGAATGTAAACTACATATCTAAGTTGGTCTAATTTGACGTGGAAGGGTGTTTGGGACGAATTTTAAGTTTTGAAAAAGCGTGGTCTCTGAAGTTATAGAATTCCCACCAAATTTTAAAGCATCCCAAATCATTAATTGAATTGTGTGCTACAAAAAAGTCTGTGTACGTGTTACTCTATCTCTTTTAAGAAAGCGAAGACCACGGAAAATGTACAACCTTACATTTACTGGCACCATGGAATTGAATTCTCGTATGCTGCAGACGTGTGCAGGGAATGTGGACAATGGCAAGGTCGTTTGCCTATTGTATTGTGAAAGCCCATGTAAAATGACCCTGTCCAACAATTTTTAGTGTGAACAATAGTACTTGGGTGACCTGCCGACTAACTGATGTCCAGAAATGTTAGGGTATTTAGCGTGGCTTTTGTGTCCATAGGTGCGTGCTTGGTGTCTCTCCTGGACGTTGTTATTACTGGCATTATTGGGTTTAAGAATTTTGTGGCATGCATCAATGTTCTTCAGAAATCTTGATGTACCATTGCGCAAGAGCTGTAATCCACTGTAATTCAAAGTGCTCTCATCAGCGTGGTCGTGTTTCATCTTAGTTTCCGTCATGATTCACAAAAACACATCTTTTGTTTTTTTTTTTTTGCATCGCAAATAGATCGTATCTTGGCCATTGGATTGTCAATCGCTTCGGTTTTGGCTGTTTTGTCTTTGTCTTGCCCGGGGAGGACTGAGAATTACTTTCCCGTGTTAGGTGCGCGGCGATTGAGATCTGAATATGGCTCGGAATATATCGGGAAGCACCTTTCTCATATCACCTTCTGAGTTGAAACAGTTCTTATTCCCACTTGCATTAATTACTGCGTCAACAATAGAAAAGAAATTAAACGGTATAGAGGTTCAGTTTATGGATGAATGTGTCCGAGGCCGGCAGTAAAAACCGGAATAATGGCGAGACGCAGCCGAGACCAATATTCAAATGTTTTTACTGCCGGGGACACATTATACGACATAAACATGAACATCGCACCCTTTAGTTCTATTCAGTACCGTAAGAAAGGACAAATAATACCTGAATGAAAAACTGGCCATATTCTTACTAAAAAAACGTAACCGGTGTTTACGTTCTTTAGAGCGCGTGTTTTGTCTTCCTCCGCTTAAATGTTAGCGTGTGCGCTTATAGTGATGGTGGCACGCGCCGAAAAGAATGTGCGCTTTGCATCACGCATTAGAGCGTAATCGCGGCCCATTATTGCAGAATAATGGGCAGTAAACAACCAATCAAAGAGCGCGCTTTTAAATAATGTGCAGTAGAGGTAATAGAATTAGCGATTTGAGTATTGGCCAGGACTGTCTTGATCTTCATTACTTTAGCACCAGGAATCATTTTATTGAGGTTGAGTTGGGCCCTCTGCCATTGACGCCCTTGAGATAGAGTCACCGATCAGCAGATTTTTGCCTTGTTTATGACGAGGTTCTGACGTTCCGGAATTCGGTTGCTTTTTGGTGGTCGTTGATAAAACGTCTGTGTATGTGTTTCCTTGGTCTGTGTCGTAGCGTTTTCTAGCGCGATCACCCTTGATTGTAAGGCATCATTCATTTTTGAAAGGGCAGAGTTCAGAGTTTGTTGTTTCTTCATGGCTTCGACGTGTTGGTCGACTTCAGATCTCAGTTGTGAGATAGTGTCTTTCATGCTTCCGATTTGTTTTGCCATGTCTTTACAGTTTGGGCAAAACCATAGAGTCTGTTTTCTGGTTATTTACCCGGGTTATTTGCACACAAGAATAATGGTATGACTTGTCACAAAGAGTGCAATCTTGTGTTTTCCCCGAGTTTGGTCAGTTGTCTGTGCATTTGAAGTTATATAGTAACTCCAACCGGCTTATTATTGGTGTTTGGTGTTTGAGGTTGACCTTTGTTGAACAATCTTGCTGGTGACAAGAGTGTAAACAATGGTGGCGACGTTTCCGAATTCTGCTTTTGGCGAATCATTTTCATGTGCTCCTGCCTGATATTGTCGCATTTATCACATAACAAATAATCACATTGCCGGATTTTCACGTCGGAAGTTTTGGCTCCGCATGGCCGCAGTCGTGACAAGGGCCTGCCATAGTCCTGGAGGGTAACGTTCAAATCGGCAAAATTAACACAACACAACGAGCAAAGATATGGTTGATGCGGTTGGCTGCACACTGGAGCTGCAAAGCGCACTAAAAAAGCATTTTTTTTTTTTTTTTTTTTACAGTTGTTTACGTCTTTAGAGCGCGTGTTTTGTCTTCTCCGCGTAAATGTTAGCGTGTGCGCTTATAGTGATGGTGGCACGCGCCGAAAAGAATGTGCGCTTTGCATCACGCATTAGAGCGTAATCGCGGCCCATTATTGCAGAATAATGGGCAGTAAACAACCAATCAAAGAGCGCGATTTTGAAGAATGTGCTGTTGATGGTATAGAAGTAAGAAATAAAGGGGGCTTTGCAGTATCCTTTAGGGAGAATATGTGTCGAGGTCGGAAACAAATAAATAATGGACGAGGGCAGCCGAGTCCATTATTAGTCCATTATTTTATTTTTCCGTCCGAGATATATTATGAGCCCAAAATTAAACGCAACTGCTTTATTTCTATTCTATACCAGAAAAACAGGCAATGATATAATGAGAAATAGATCGCGACCCATTATGCAGAATAAGGGGGCAGTAAACTGACCAATCAGAATGCTGCATTTTCATAATGGCTGCAGAGTAATAGAATTAGCGATTTGAGTATTGGCCAGGACTGTCTTGATCTTCATTACTTTAGCACCAGGAATCATTTTATTGAGGTTGAGTTGGGCCCTCTGCCATTGACGCCCTTGAGATAGAGTCACCGATCAGCAGATTTTTGCCTTGTTTATGACGAGGTTCTGACGTTCCGGAATTCGGTTGCTTTTTGGTGGTCGTTGATAAAACGTCTGTGTATGTGTTTCCTTGGTCTGTGTCGTAGCGTTTTCTAGCGCGATCACCCTTGATTGTAAGGCATCATTCATTTTTGAAAGGGCAGAGTTCAGAGTTTGTTGTTTCTTCATGGCTTCGACGTGTTGGTCGACTTCAGATCTCAGTTGTGAGATAGTGTCTTTCATGCTTCCGATTTGTTTTGCCATGTCTTTACAGTTTGGGCAAAACCATAGAGTCTGTTTTCTGGTTATTTACCCGGGTTATTTGCACACAAGAATAATGGTATGACTTGTCACAAAGAGTGCAATCTTGTGTTTTCCCCGAGTTTGGTCAGTTGTCTGTGCATTTGAAGTTATATAGTAACTCCAACCGGCTTATTATTGGTGTTTGGTGTTTGAGGTTGACCTTTGTTGAACAATCTTGCTGGTGACAAGAGTGTAAACAATGGTGGCGACGTTTCCGAATTCTGCTTTTGGCGAATCATTTTCATGTGCTCCTGCCTGATATTGTCGCATTTATCACATAACAAATAATCACATTGCCGGATTTTCACGTCGGAAGTTTTGGCTCCGCATGGCCGCAGTCGTGACAAGGGCCTGCCATAGTCCTGGAGGGTAACGTTCAAATCGGCAAAATTAACACAACACAACGAGCAAAGATATGGTTGATGCGGTTGGCTGCACACTGGAGCTGCAAAGCGCACTAAAAAAGCAAGACTATAAAGGCAAAACCCGGAGAAAAACAGTACAATTTGAAGAACCACTCGTAGTCCATGTGAAAAAAATTAACGCACAAAACGTGAGGTGAAGAACACGGACGTGGTAGACAACAGTAAAATATAACGAACAGTTCACGGATGAAAATACCGTAGCCGGGTAGAACGGCTCTTTTCAGAGCCACACAATCAAGTTTCCTTGAAGGCTGCGAAGGTGACATTCAAAACCAGCAGGTCGCAATGTGTCAAGAAGATGGATAATACGCTGTTCAATATCCTTTCTGATATTGTCAGGACCTTATAAAGTGTGACTCCGCAAACACGGATTATATCCTTGATGAATGGTTAACAGCGAAATGGCTCGCAACCGGGAGTCCAGAAATCGGGTAACCGAATAGATAAAGCGATCACCAGTCTGCGCTTCGTCTCACCGATGTAGATTAAGTTACATTTGGTACAGAAGATACACAACGTTGGACGAAGTACAAGAGAAATGATTTGCGGATGGCATAACGGTAATCGTTGGGCCAGTGATGGAATCAATGAGATAACCTATGCACATTGTGTTAGAAGGCGTAGATCAAGGAATCGGGTTTAACACCAATTAGATTGGAATGAACCAGGGTGATCACGTAAATTAGTGTCACGACGAAATTGCACGAAAGTGGTGAGTCGGGGAAAATTCCGTTGCGGAAGCGTTCCAGGCCTGAGAATACTTGAAGTTCCTTTTGATAATCTTGGTGATTGGTTGTCAAAGGGTGGTAAGTCACCATAAGAGGGGGGAACACGACCACTGGTTGCAAGCCTGATTGAGGGACACATTAGAAGACTATTAGAACACGTCGTAGGCAGAGTCAGTAATAGAAGCGGGATATCCGCGATCGTGAAAAAATCGGGTCATCTGAATGGCTTTATTATTGAAACAATGTCATCACTACAAATACGTCTGAGACGGATTAAACTGAGAATAAGAGTTTCTATTTTTACACGCTGGTGGTGAGAAGAGTAATAAGTAAGATAGTATGAGCGTCAGGGCTTCGTAATAGATACTGATGGACAAGCAATCGCCAGAAACTGATGAGGGTGAGCCCAGTGCTCTACCAACTGAACTATTCAGCCCTTGTGTTGGCGGTGGATCCCCGAATTGCTTGCAGTCATAGCTCAGTTGGTGTAGAGCCATCCGTTCAGCAATCCAGAGCGTAGCGGTTCGAATCCCGCTTCAGCCAATTGATTCATTACTCTCGTTTATTTTATAATTGTCCTTCAAATCCGCGTGCATCAAATATGATTCAGTAAAATGTACGAACGCCGTTTCCCATCTTCTGTTCCTAGTATAATATTATATATAGATTATTATATATATAATCTATATTTATATGTTACAGACCCCAAGAATTAGCAATGATTTATTTTACTTTGAGTAAGATTAAGTATAAATTAGCACATAGAATATTGTAAATTAATCTAAATAATATTAAATAAAATATACCTGGTTTGATGTGCTAATGGTGTGTATGTAGCAAGTAGAATTCAACAGAACAGCGGATAATGTTCTGGAGGTTACTTAAGACTAGGAGATCAGACTACCCTAACTCAAGGTGATATGTGTCTGCCCATAGGTGGCGCACTGCAGTATATTACAGTCAGTGAGTAGCAGCTATGAGATCCCAAATCTAAACAGTACATGTGGTGGCGAGCATTTCCAGACTTATGATGTAATGAGACTATATTTAGCACAGGACTCAGATAGCGGAGGACTAGATCCTTCTTAGAATTGTTTGAGAGGATATATAAAGCCTGGTGAGAGAAGATGAGGCCGAGGATCATAAAATCTTACTTTTTTCAAATTAAGTTATTAGCAGAGTTTCTTAACATCTTGCTACAAAGTATCTAGCGGAGTTTCCAAGTTGACAGTGACAGTAATCACGTCCAGTACAAGTCTCAAGATAGGACATTGTCATAGTAGGGTCAGCTCCAGCAGTTTTGTCAGATGGTAGCCGTCTCGGTTTCCGCATTCGTGGCTCGGAGTATCCCCCCAACCCACACCCTTCTACCAACACCCCTAAAAATGGAAAACAAGCTTACAGCACTCTTGACTTTTTTAGTCGACCTCCGAGCATCGGAGTCTTAGGAGCTGTTCTTCAGTAGGACAAGTCGTCCGTGGATACGTCCCACTATTGGAAATTAAAAGTTTTGGCGCTGGAATATTCGCCAGGATATTTGCAAGTTCTGACCATCTAATAGTAATTCTCGTGCAGCCGCGTCGCGGAACACACCAGGTAGTAAGTTTAGTAGTTCATTAATTAACAAATTTATTTGGATTAATCTTGATATTGTGATACCTAATTGGTGTTTGATTGAGATTGATTTAGACACACAATTAAAAATAAATACTTGTTTAATATTGTAATCAAGTTAAAGTGTATGTCTAGTTATTCAGAGTTCGAATCGTAGTTAGAGGTGGTTTTGGCCCTTGGTTCAAGGTGACCGTAACAAAATTGGGGGCTCGAGACCGGGAAATACACTGTAAAAAAATTACGTTACAAAATTTAACAAATTTGATTGTGTGTTTAACTTGGATAGCTGTACTGTATTATAGTTATTTGTGAAGGAAGTTGTTTATACACTAGGCGGTTAACGCAGAAGAGTTCGGCAAAGATGTTTCGTGAGCTGAGAAGGTTGAGTGCTTAAAATGCCAGATTTAATGGAATTGGCCACGTATTTGGGATGGAGGTTCAGGCATTACCAATGAGGAACAATCAAACACCATTGTAACACATCTTGTTGAGGAAGATTTTACTAGATGAGGTGTTTGGAAAAACAGTTGAAATTCAGGATGTGTCAAATAGTGCCTGTGAAAATTGAAAACAGGTGGAAATGCAAATGCAAATAGAAAAGGCAAATGGCTTGAGAAACAGCAAAAATTAGCAATGGGAAGAAAAAGAAAGGGCAAGAATAGGTTAGAAATGGAGAAAAGGAAAGAAAGACAAAATTGGCTTTAGAGAAGGAAAGATGAATTAGCGAGAAAAACTTGAGTTAGAAAAGGCTCTGAAACAACAGGAACTAGATGCAATTCAAATGAACAAAAAAGAAAAGAGACAGATTAAAAATTAAAAATATAAAAAAAGAATGATTTTTACTTTTTTTAAATAACAAACAAAATTAGAACAGAAAAGTTAGAAAAAGGCACTCGCTCCTCCGCACATTCAGGTTTTGATGCCACAAGGATATAAATTAGTTCCAACACTTAGGGAAACAGAAGTTGACAAGTATTTTTTGCACTTCTAGAAGATTGCCGAAAGTATGAAGTGGCCTAAAGAGCACTGGACAACATTGCTTCAGACTGTGTTTATTGGGAAAGCTAGAGAAATACTCGTCAATGTCAATTGCTCAGTGCGGTGATTATGAAGTACTAAAGGCAAGTCTATCTTAAGCCTAGGGGTTAGTGCCTGAGCGTATAGGCAAAAAATTTTCGGCGTGGCGAAAAAACGTGCAGATCAAACTCACGTTGAGTTTGCTAGAGTTCAGAAGCAAATGTTGGATAGGTGGCTCAATTCCAGGAGGTGAAACAAGGATTTTATCAACTTAGGCAGTTAGTTTTAATTGCGCAGTTCAAACAGTGCATTCATGCCGACATTAAAACTCAGTGGATGATCGCGATATCAAAGATTTGAAAAAGCAGCAACAAAGAAGATGATTACGCCCTTCACACACAAGTGGGTTCCAGCAATAGTACAGGTGACCAATAAGTCAAGTCAGAATTACAGTTAGTTTACATTCAAGTACTATAGGCCTACCAAAGTGATCATTCCAAAGTCATTTGGGTGCGACTAAAGAAGGAAACGTAATGTCAGGTTAATCCAGTCAGGGGATAAGGGTCCTTCTAGTGCCAAACCAAAGTCAGGAATGTTAAGTCAAGATATAACTTGCACATATGCACGGATCAGCGTCAGTTATGGCAAGCTGTTGGAAGTGAGGAAAGCAGATGGCCATGAAGCAGAGTCTGCTCCCACAGGTTGGCTGTGTCCATAGACCACAAGTTAGTTCCCAGGCCTGTTAAACAGAAAGATGTTGAGTCTGAGAACGTTAGGGAGACTTGGAACCATTGTTTTAGAGGGTTCAGTGTCGCTTGATGGTGACAACAGTTGATCCAAAACCTAGAAAGATCATGCGTGACACAGTTGTGCCCAGCAGTAATTTGGGAGGGGTCATTGCCCTTTCGTGAAAGAAGTGCAACAGGTGAGAATGCTTTAATACCAAGGTATAAGGTATGGATGTTATAGTGTCCCTCTTCACAAGGTGAATTGAAGGCTGATGTGGTCTAAGGTACAGTCCATAGTAGGAAGTAAGGACTGAACTTCCAGTCACAGGTGTGTCAATGTATTGGGAATGATTTGGCAGGCGGAAAGTACATCCTCGAACCACTGTTACCCCCAATCCTGATCAGAATAGATATTAGGATAAGAATGTACAGTTTATCCGCTGCTGCAGTACTAGGAGATAGCTAGAAAGTCATGCGTGAAGCAAAGAGTGATAGGAAGGAGGAAGACTTTGTCCAAATTTAGATTTAGAAGACACGTTCATGACAAAATAGATAAACCCGGTAATTCCCTTTCAGGGGAAACAGGTTCTCCAAAACAAGGGTCAGGCCCTGAGCAGGCGAAGGAGTGGGGATAATGATGATGATCCCTTGATGTCAGCAAGTTAATCTTGAAACAGGAGAATGATCTGCAATCAAGCATCTTAGCAAAGGGCAGTAACCCTGCAGGAGGTCTGGAAGTGTTCCTGTTTTTTCTCTTCCTCCTTCTTTATGTGTTTTTAAAAACACAATGGTGTGGCTGATGAGGAAATGGAGGCCACTTGATGCCACGGCAAATGATGAGTGGGAAGTTGTTCATCAGATAGGTGTTCCAAAGGTTTATCAAAGGGAGGCATCAGCATTGCCAATGAGAGTGCATATGGCAGGACAATTAGGGTCCGAAGGACACATGATAGCTTCTCGGATTTGAACAACTTTTGGTGGCCTACACTTCGTAAGGAGTTTATGAATAGCTGTAGGTCTTGTCATACTTGTCAAGTCGTTGGCAAGCCTAATCAGAAAATCCCGCCAGCTCCTCTGAAAACGATACCGGGCATTCGGAGAGCCAGTTTAGTAGGGTCATAGTTGACTGTCTAGGACCTCTCCCTAGGATTAAGTCGGGTAATCAGTACATACTTACTATCAGTGTGCCTTTACCAGGTTTCCTGAAGCCATACCCTTAAGGAATATTAAGGGCTAAAACCGTTGTGAAGGCTTTGACCAAGTTTCTCACTCTTGTAGGCCTACTTAAGGTCAAGTCAGTAGATCAGGGGTCAAATTTTTACATATGGCCTATTCAGCAAGTGATGTATGAGGTAGGGATAGAACAGTATCGGTCTGTGCCTACCATGCCGAGGTCCCAAGGAGCTTAGAGAGATTCCACCAAACTCTGAAAGAAGATGACTAGACTTACGTTGGATTTGAGAAGGATGGGATGAGGAGTTCCTTGTTATGTTTGCTGCAAAGGAAGCAGTTCAGGAAAACCTAGGTTTCAGTCCCTTTGAGTTAGTTTTGGGCGAACAGTTAGCGGCCCTTGAAACTCCTAAGGAGAAATGGCTGAATAATGAAAACTGCGACCAACCTTTGACTATGTTTACAATTCAAGTTTAGGATCAATAGGGCAAATGAAAATTGCCAGGGAGAATTGAAGCAGCCCAGACCAAAATGAAGAGAGGGGTATTGATCAAGATGCCAAGAGTAGGGTCTTAGGCCAGGAGACCAAGTGTGAGTTTGTTTCCAATCCATGGACATCCACTGCAGGCCAAGATACCATGGTCCCTATACAGTAGAGTCACAAGTAAAGAAAGTGACGACATAGTCAAAAACGCCAGATAAGGAGTAAGAGGAGCAAATTGTGTTCATGTAAATATGCGGAAGGAGTATGTAGGTAGAAATGCATGATGACATTGCAAAACCAGGTGCTCGTAAGTATACTGAGGAAGTAAACATGATGACAATCAGGAACTGAAGATGTTCAAAATTCAAAACCAGTGATGACAAGCAGCAGGACATCCAATCAAATTGCAAAATCAGTGTGCTTAAAGATTTGGACACAAAACTAGGCACCTTTCAGATAATCAACAGTGCGAAATCAAGCAGTTGATTTAGAGTTGAGGATATTTTTCCTGAGTACCTGTAGAAACCACTGATGCTTATAATGATGTTGATGTGGGTGCTTGTGCACCAATAAAACAGCACCCTTACAGAGTAAATCCTATATAAAGAGGGGGGGGGGGTTTGGGGGGGGAGGGGGGGTTTTGGGGGGTTGTTTGGGCGGGGGGAGGGGGGGGGAAGAACATTCAACAAGAGAAGAGTAATGTTGGAAAATCAAAATTGAGCAAGCAAAAGTGAATGGAGTTCCCCATGTATTTTGGTTCCAAAACCCGATGGTTCCCTTAGGTTTGTGACAGATTTCGGAAGGGTAAATCAATGTTCAAAGATTCATTTCCGATACCTCGTATAGATGATTGACATTGACAAAAATTGGCCAAGTCAAGGTACGTCAGACGTTTGATCTTGTAAAGGGGTATTGGCAGGTTCCACTCCTGATCGTGCGAAAGAAATTCGGCATTTTGCACGCCGGATGGGCTTTTTCAGTATTGTGTTATGCTTTTGGTATGAAAAACGCACGGCCAACCTTCCAAAGAATGGTAAATCATAGTTGCGACATAGAGGCTGTGAATGTATGTTGATGATTGTTTGTGACAGTCAATCTGGGAACAAACAAATTGGGCAGCTCCATCGTTGTTTGAGTTGTCAGAAAAACAAACTGACAGTCATTAGTCACGAGTGAGTTTGCCTGACAACGTCACCTATTTAGGCCATATAGTAGGTCAAGGCAAGGCAAGCCTGTCAAGGAAAAGTTGAAGCAATTGAGAAGATCCCCACACCTTGTACCAGGACAGAACTTCAGAGATTCTTAGGTATTGCTGGATATTACAGGAAGTTTTATCCAAACTTTTCAGATATTGCCATTCCTTTGACAAATTTGGCTAGCCAAAAATGCAAATTTTTGTTTGGTCGCAAGAATGTGAAATTGGTTCCATAAAATCGAAGCCATACGGGATTAGTTACCAGTTCTGATTGCACCAACCTTTCAGAAGCAATTCAAGCTGGCCATAAGACGCCAGTGATATAGGGTGTGGTGGAGTTCTTATGCAGAAGGAGAAGACGGAATAGACACCCGTATGTCGTATTTCACCCAAGAAATTTAACAAGCACCAAGAAATTACTCACACTATGAGAGGAATTGTCTTGCTCGCTTTTGGCATTAGGGCATTTTGATGTATTTTTGGTACCACAGTGCACCGCAGTGCTTGTTTTCACCGATCACAACCCTCCCCTTCATTCACGATGAAAAACACGAATCATAGGTTAGTGAGGTGGGAGTTTGACGTTGCAACAGAGTACAACCTAGACATCATACACATCAGGCAAAGATAATGTGATGGCTGATGCCCGATCCAGAAATTGTGTAGTCCTGTCAGAAACAAGTAAAGCTTTTAAAATGGGAATGTGTACATGTGACTAGTTAATGTATCTTACAATTTCAAGCTCTTGAGACCCCTTAAAATAAGTACGAAATGTTTGCTTTTAAATCAACTTCCTTCTTTAAGGGGGAGGGTGTTACAGACCCCAAGAAATTAGCAACTGATTATTTTACTTTGCGTTAAGATAAGTCATAATTAGCACATAAAATATTGTAAATTAATCGAAATACTATAATATAAAATATATCTGGTTTGTGTGCATAACTGGAGAACCGCGGAGAATGTTCTGGAGTTTTACTTGAGAGTAGGAGATCAGACTAGCCTCGCTTCAAGGTGGATATGTGTCTGCCATAGGTGGCGCACTGGCTGTAAATTACACAGTCGTGAGTAGCTGCTATGAGATCCCAAATCTATACGGTACATTGGAATGGTGAGGATTTCGACTTATGATGTACTGACTTATATTTAGCCATGACTCATATAGAGAGACTAGATCCTTCGTAGAATGTTTGAGAGGATATATAAAGCCCTGGTGAGAGAAGATGAGCAGAGTATTACAACATCCTACTCCACTTAAGTTATTAGCAGAGTTTCTTAACTTCTTGCTACAAGTTATTAGCAGAGTTTTCCAAGTTGACAGTGACCGTAATCACACAGTCCATACAGCTTCATATAGTGGACTTATTGTCATAGTAGTGTCAGCTCCAGCAGTTTTGTCCGACTGTATAGCCGTCTTCGGTTTCCGCATTTCTTGGCCTCTGATTATCCCAAGGATAAACAACTACAGCACACTTGGACTTTATATTAAGTCGACGCTCCGAGCATCTGGAGTCATTAGAGCTGGTTTTCTTCATTAAGGACAAGTCGGCCGTGGACACGTCCACTATTGGCATTAAGTTTTGCGCTGCAATATTCGCCAGGACTCTTTGCAAAATTCTGCATCTTTAATAGTAATCTCGCTGCAGCCCGCGTCGCGGCACACACCAGTAGTAAGTTTAGTAGTTCATTAATTCACAAATTTATTATGATTAATCTTTGATTATTGATGATACCTCAACTTGATTGTTTTGATTTGAGATTGATTTGACACACAATTAAATAATACTTTGTTTTAATATTTGTATTTTTTGCTTTTTTTAAGTTTTTTATTTTTTTCGTGTTTGTTTGTTTTTTGGGTGGTTTTGGCCTTGGGCGAGGTTACCCGTAACAATAGATATATTATATGTTGAGAATTGATGAAAGCGCGGACGTAGCATTGGTTATTCTCAAAATTTATATTGTCTGGGGATGGGACTCACACCCACAACCTTCCGTTTAGTTCTCGGATTCGCTAATAACTTGCGCCACCACTGCATGTGATGGTCCATTCGAGTTTCTAAACGCTTGCCCCCACGCGGAAATTGCTTGGTTAATGACATATTGTACAAAGCTACTGTCAAATCCAAAGAGTCACGGTAATATGTGGGCCTATGTACGGCCCATTTAAAAACGTATTACAATCATACCAATCATTTACAACACAAGAAATACGAGAAGGAAACCGAATGTCAAAAACACCTATGGTGTCTCAAAAAATCAAAATCTGAATTTTCCATTACTTGGGAAATTTTGAAAAAAATTCCAACACTGGTAAAAAACGTAAATCCGGTATGAATGTGCAATCTCTGCATCGAAGAAAAAATCCTATGAATCAGCTTGAGGAGTGATCATCTCCTTAACAAGAAGAGTGAGCTCATCTCTAAATTGCCGTCATGGCAACAGTGTAAACAATATTCAGCTAAATCATCTATGCCGTGTCAAAAAAGACTAGGGTGTTGTAGACCCACAGTATCATTTGCCTGATGATCGGTGCCCGTTGTGGTTGGCGTGTGCCAACTCAGGAGTAGCATGAATTGCTGTCTAATCGTGATTTTATGTCATATCTATATATTATATATAATATATATCAGTCACTTCCAGAATAACACGGCCTTTGTCATTACACCCATGGCTGATAAAGCGGGCGGCCGTAGTAGTCTGGTCCAAGGACTTATTATGTCTCCGAAGACCGTCAGCTTCTGTGATGACTCCACTTACCAGAAACTCTCCAATGACCCACACCGATCTATCCAGAAGACTATAAAAGTCTACTGTCCAGGAACTTATTAACACAAGGAACTTCCAACGTCCTGCAAGTGCCACCAACCTCATTAACCCCAAACCCTGACGGCAGCTTCTTTCTACTGTTACCGAAGGTTCATAAGTTAAACACTCCCGCCTACCAATCATTTGCCGCCCATAGCTGCCCCGACCGTCTTCATTGCCGAATACTAGGATCACGTTCTCCAACCTATCGTTCGCAGTCCTCAACCATACATACAGATTTCGTCTCATGCCCATCCGTATCCTGAATGGTATACATCTGGACGAACGACGCACCAAGTTATTTGTTCACTATGGACATTACGTCCCTTTACACCTCCATCCCGCACAAAGATGACCTTGCTGCTCTACGACATTATCTTGAACAACGTGTCGACAAGACTCCGTCTACAACTACCATTCTTCGTTTAACTGAACTCGTACTTACCAGCAATAACTTCACTTTCGAGAACCACCATTATCTTCAAATTAGAGGTGTGGCCATGGGGTCAAAGGTCGGCTGCGGCTATGCCTGCCTTTTCGTTGGCCGATTTGAGGATCAGATCTTTTCTTCTTACACTGGCAAGACTCCGCAGCTATTTAAACGCTATATTGATGATATTGTGGGCATCATGCGTGGCACTCGCGAAGAACTGGAAGCATTCATCACGTACGTCAGCAACTTTTCACCCTCACTAAAGTTCACATGGCAAATCTCCACTGAATCCGTCAATTTCCTTGATCTTCGAATCTCCATCTGTGGCGATCACCTCAACTCCAGTATTTATTATAAGGAAACTGATTCACACAACTATTTGTTATATTCATCCAACCATCCACCTCACTGCAGGGATTCAATTCCTTTCGCACAGTTCAAACGTCTTCGTCGTATTTGTAATGTAGACTCTGATTTTGATCAACAAGCTGAGACAATGGCCACGTTCTTTGACTCACGTCAATATCCTTCTGATATAACGAAGTCCGCGCGTCAACGTGCGAAAGCCATCAACAGACCTGAAGCCCTCCAAGTTTCTCCCCACGTCTCTACCAGCGACAACAGAATTCCTTTAGTCCTCACATTCCATCCGAACAATGCTGCCATAAGGAGGATTATTTTAAAGAACTATAACGAATGCTTTCTCAACATCCTTCCACCAGAGACATTTTCGCTCCCACTCCCCTCACCTCCTATCGCCGTGCCAGAAACATCGGGGACTCTCTTGTTCACGCGAAAGATCCTCAACCTACTGCTCCGGGTTCTTATCCATGTCATCGTCCTAGATGCAAGACCTGTCCGTTTATTCTTCACACCGAAGCTGTCACAAGCCAATCTGGTACTAAACACTTCGTGTCGTCAACCTTCGCATGTACCAGTTATAACCTCATTTATGCCATCGTCTGTACACGTTGTGGCGCCTTGTACATCGGAGAAACTAAAACGCCCTTATCTGTGCGATTTTACGACCACTGTCGCTCCATCAGGAACAATGTCACCAACAAACCTGTTGCTGTTCATTTTAACCAGTTTAATAATACAATCAATGACGCCAAAGTTACCGGCATTCTGTCCACAGCGGCAGCAAACGATATATCAAGCGCCACCGTGCAGAGCAACCCTCATCGCTAAATTAGACACTCTTAAACCCCACAGTATGAACGTCAAATTTGGGACACCTTTTCAAGTGCTCTTGGCTGCTCTTTTTTTTTTTTTGACCTAAGAAGTCTTTCCCTTTGTAAACACCATTGACTGCTTATGCTGTATTTATCCTCCTTGCACTTTGTGTAAACATACTTTGCATTTTTAACACCAATGTTTTGTATGAGCCCTGGTGTCAACGTGTTGGTATTTTTGTTTGGTAACGTACTTGACAAAGTGTTCTTATTCAAAACGTTGTACATTTGACTTTTCTGTCAAACACAGCCTGCTGCCAATACCCCTTGTCGGCACCTTGAAAGTATTAATATTATATATATATATATATATATATTATATATATATATTATATATATTGACTGCTATGAGGGGATGCGTTGAAATATAGGCCCAAGGTGATCTCGAAACCATACTATGCCCAGAGGAGTAAGGTGTGCAGTGTCGGCCTACTCCAAAAAATGATAATTAAAATGTTAGGGAGTAATTCTACGATAACTATATCAACTGGATCACGCTAGCCAGTCCCGAACCATAACCAAAATGATGACAATATGTTGTTCATTATTTATTAACTTTACAACATCATTAATTACGGTTTCTCTGAAACTTAGTTTAAAGCAATAATTGCACATATTTTTAAATTGCGCCCCCAGTTTTTCAAATTTTTTATATTTTTACACGGTTGCATTGGTAGCTGGCTAGTAAACTATACCTGTGAATGGTTAAGCTCGAACATGTCTATGTGTGGCAAACTAAGGAATTTTGTAATTAGAATAATAATCGGAGATCTCCGATAATAATTCAACAGCTGCTGGAAACGGCCATCCAATATCAAATAGCCGGGAAATAGCGCCATGTACGTGTCTATGTTCATCCATTAGTTGTTTTATGGTTCAGGCAAGTCAAGTTAGAGGTTATTTATTGAGGTGGCACTATTTTATCATGGACGGAATTAAACTTAACATTTCCAGCTCTGCCGTTAAGTAAATCTGGGATCACAATTCTAATTACAAAATCTCTTATTGTATGATAAATACGCATTTTAGAGCATTCACGTTCGCAGGTGTAGTTTCCTACACAATTACCAACGTAACTCCCTTTTCCAAATATTGCACACTACATATTTACATAAAGAATTAATATTTATATTAAAAAATAAAAGACCTATTCATTACAAATACACTAAACACACAAGACAAGTACGTGCTTCAAAAATGATTTATAATTTGATAACAAGATTGCAAATTATTACTTTATGCTGATGATAGCGCAATCTTATTTTCCCATCGTGATCCACAGTTTATCGCAAGTAAGCTTTGGAAGGTTTTGGATTCATGTCAAAATTGGCTTGTCGACAACAAGTTGTCCCTCAATGGAAAAACGGAATGTGTTATTTTACTTAAGAATGTGATTGATTTCTATATCATATCCAATGACCATGTCATTTCATCGAAGGATTATGTAAAATATCTTGGTTCAATATGTCTCAGGTGAAGCTATTGCAAAAGGTGTTATTAAAACAAAACAATTCACGGTTAAAATCCCTTATAGACAAGCTAAATGTCTTAGCGAACAAAGTCGTAAAACCCTTTGTTCAGCTATCCTGCAATGTCACTTTGATTATGCTGCTTCAGCATGGTATTGTGGCATTACTCATGAACTGAAATCAAAACTCCAAGTGTGTCAAAACGAAATTGTGAGGTTCATAAAAAAAAGCTGGGAGCCTCGGGCCCACATTGGTACAAAAGAACTTTCAAATGTTGAAAATCGGGTCACATCATGTTTTCAAAATTTACAACAACTCTAATGCTCCTTATATGAGTGAGCATATATTACAAACAAATCCAATTCTCACAGCTACAATACCAGGAGAAGCAGCCATAATTTTTCTTTTGAAAAATTAACAAATCTATTATTTTATTCTTTAGTATCAGAACTCCTTCTGCCCGTGTCCCATGCACTTTTTAACTGAATTATTTTGTTGTTTTTATCGATAAATGTAGTAAGTCCAGTATTTGTTATATATTTTGTTCCGTCCACGTGTTTCACTGTAAGGACCCATTGAAAATAAGCTGGTTAGTAGCCGGCTTTATGAGTTATCCTGGTGTTCAATAATGTGGTATCTTTGTAATTTTTAATGTTTATATTTTTGTAATTGATAATGTGCAATTTATGTATGAATTTTATATTTCGGATGTATGAATATGAATGCCAAATAAAAGCAATCAATCAATCAACAAATTTGATTTATACATAGTTTTAAAATGCGTGACTGTTCTTGAGCGCTTAATGGCCAATGTCAGAGAATTCCAAAGGATTGATCCTGATTTTATCCCTGGGATTTTATATTAGCTTGATCAGAAAAAAACCTCTTGTTAAGTTTGGGAAAACAATGATCATGAGCATTTCTTGCGTGGTAATCGTGTATTTCAATATGTTTAATAAAATACTAAAGTTTTCAGGAAGTGCATTGTGTAATGTTTGTACATACTCTTAATTCTTAATTATAAGTATCAAACACATTCAGTACGAAGTGGCATCTATTTGAAATCTGAGAGCCCATTTTTGCAGTTTGAATATCTTATCTAGATAAGACGGTTTAATGTCATTTGGTCTAACCCCATTTGGTCTAATAGCCATTTGGTCTAACTTCAATTGGTCTAAGCCCATATCGTTTAATACCAATTTGTTTAATAACCATTAAGTCTAACATCCAATTTATCTAACAACCAAAGTGTCTAATAGCCATTTGGTCTAATGCCCATCTAGTCTAATGTCCATTTGGTCTAATATTCATTTGGTCTAATATCCATCTGGTCTAATATCCATCTGGTCTAATATCCATTTGGTCTAATATAATAATAAAAAGTGTTTTCTTGATGATATTTCCTTTTGCCTGGTAGTAAATGACGCAATCGGTATGTTTCGAGCGTATTACGAAGGGAAGATTTTCAATTGCGATTTTCTCGAAACACGTATTTTGCGAGATAGATCAGTATGTGATGAAGCCGACGGTATATTTTTAAGTTTTGTGTAGAGTACCTTCTTATCGAGTCCAAACACAGTGATTCTCAAATATGATCCAGCCAGAGATGGGTACGTCTTGCTGATATACTCAATTCCGCAAGGTCCCTGTTTGTGCATTGTTGCTCCAGCAGTGTCAGATCGAGAGATGTTCTGTCTGTAGTGATGTTCCACAACCACAGTTAGTGTCCTGATCATCTGCAAGGAAACCTTAGATCGGCCAATTCTGGTTCTCAATCTGTTGAGGCATCGCCATTCAGCCTATGAGGAGTCATCTCCAGGGGGAAGATGCTCACCAGATTCAATACTAATAGATACTAATAGACTGGGAATATGTAAAAGACAATCCCGATCCAGACTTAGCCTACAATGAATTTAACAATAAATTTACAGAACTCTTCAATATTCACTGGCCTGTTCAAACCAACATTATTTCTAGACGCAACTCACCTAAAAAACCTTGGATGAATTCAATGGTATAACCTGACCTTATTTTTAAGGCGCAATGATATGGGCCGATTCCAACAATGTCAATCTTGACTCTCTCTCTCTCTCTTTATTTCAAAAAAGAATTATAAAAACATGCACTCACTCTATTTGGCTTGCTCATACTGACCCCCTTTTTTCATCACTCAAAACACTGAAGATGCATGTATGACATAAAACAAACTATTGCTTGCATCCCCTTTTTCATCACTCAAAACACTTCAGATGTATGACACCTATAAACTACAGCTTGCATCTTTTATGTTCCGATTCCATCATGATCTTCTCCCTACTGGCCTCATTCCTGACGACTTTTTGAACATTGACACGCCCTCTCATCACTATAATACAATATATGGCCAAGACTTTTTCATCAAGAAAATGCACACTGTTTTTGCCAGGAACGCGAAGTTCCCAAGGCCCTCTATTTTGGAAAAAAACCTACCTGCTCACCTTAAAGGGGGATGGCCCGATTTAATGATATGAAGTTTCATCTTGATAGATTGGCCTTTACTCCAAAACCCGTCTGTAAAGTTTCGCGCCGATATTTCAATCCGTTTTGATGCGAGAGCTAAAACGTGATTTTGTAAGCCCATAGAGTACTGTGGAGAATTATTATTGGTCGACCAAAATGGGCCACATTTCGCTCATAACTTCAAAACCAAACATCCTTTGGCGCTAAAATTTCACAGGGTATATGAGAAAAATAGAAGCTTTCTTCTGATACCAAAATGTTGACCACTTCCGGTAAAATCTGGGACTTATGGGGACGAGGCTATTAGCGATCGGGCCATGGACCTTTAAACATTCCCCGTCCTTCGCATCATTTAAAACTAACTAAAAATACACTCATCAGTTCTATAACAATGACCTCTCTCCATAACACTGATACTTCATTTCTTGCATTCAACTTTTGGCATTTACTTGAAAATAAGAAATATACAGTGATGTCGGTCTGTTCTCGTTTGTCCTGTTCGTCCTGTCTAGTCATTTGTCGGTAGGTTAGTCATACAACATTGTCATTTGTCAGGTTTTTTATTGTCGGTATGTTTTGCCTGTTTTAATTCAGGACCATTTCCCCACTTTTACTAGCTCATACAATATATAATTTCAATTATTATTATTATTACATTTTAATGCAATATACATGTACTTATTGTAGTTTTGTATTTTCATAGTATTAATAGAGTTCCTGGTAAATGTTCGTATACATACGTTTGTTACCTATGATTTCAAGGGTACTGCAACTCCACGCTATGCGTTTAGCAGTGTCCTCTTAATCGCCATTATTGTTTATCGTGCATAATTATATTGTATAGACCGTATTCAATATGACGTCAGCCACCAGACATGTTGGTGGACAAGATGCGTACATTCCAGGACTACAATACATTCAGCTGTCAATCGATCCATGTTTAGCGATTGCACAGGGATCATTGACAGGTGAATGTATTGTAGTACCGGAATGCGATTGCATATTTGATGTTGAGATGAAATAAATTTGATTGATTGATTGATTGAAGATTTCACAAGGTAAATGAGAAAAATAGTGACATTCTTCAGCAACCAATATTTTAATTAGTCATGGACCTTTGAACACTAGAGTAAGCATTATGTTTTATTTGCAATTAATTTGAAGCGAGTAACAAGTCGGTCGAAAAATGGCGAGAGTTAGCAATTTATTTCCATTTTTATTCCACCTCCCCTCTATGCATCATGCACTCGCCCATGTACACGGGACAAGATCGCGCTTCCTTAAACTGTTTGGATAGTCCACAGCATTATTATTCATTTTTTTCATTTTTCCCTTTCGATCCTAGAGTTCTGGATGATTTTCTCGCTAGAGCACAGCAAGGTTCCTCTAGTTTAGATTCAATAATCGTGAAGGACTTTCTCCCATCCACACCCTATTAGTTTTAAACAGACTGCGGGATATGTGGTGGACGCTGCAGGCCAGAGACAGAGAATAGATACAAACTAACTTAACGGAACAACAGGGGTTATAGCACTCGATAAGACGAGCTCACCCTCCGTTAGTGGAGGAGCAGACATCTGAAGTAGACTTATGTTACCACCTGGGGGGGCAAAGAGGCATTTCTACCAGGGCTACCTCATACTATGACATACACGAAATGTATGATGGTCATTCTGTTTTTTTATAGGGGTAGCCTTAAGCGATATAGGGGGTCGCAAAAAGATTATACAGGGGTAAAACTGAAAGTGTCCAATGATGCTGAATTAAATACAAAAGTTCGTATGATCGCAAGGATTAAAAAATGTATAGTTGTGCTATCTCTGACTTACCCTTATGGAGTTATAAGATGAAACCTTGGGTAGGTCAAAGGTTAAATTTAGCTTCTACAGGTAAATAATAACAATGCTTCAATTCAATGGAGATGGTCTATATTAGTTGAAAGAATCAGAAGTAAAATAGGTATAGACAATTTGGACAATGTACAATGTATAGTACCACAGTTACCCAAAATTAAACCCCAGCCTATAGGGGTATAGGGGTATATAGATTGAGGGGCTCACTTGTTAATTCACAGTGCAGATGGTCACAAACTATTCCTTATTTTAATGTAATTAACATTACGAACAATATGCTTTTTTTTTGTTTTTTTGACCATTTCACTGAATTGTGCGTGTTTTAGTATTTGAACCATGTAGAAGCTAAATTTAACCTTTGACCTACAAAATACGGTTTTCAGCTTATAACTCCATAGGGTAGTCAGAGATAGCAAAACTATCTACATTTTTAACTCCTTGCGATCATCGAACATTTTGGTATGCACATTCAACAACATTGGACCACTTTTCAATTTTTTACCCCTGTATAATCTTTGCGGAGCCCCTAGATCGCTTTAGCTACCCCTACAGAATGGCCATATACATTTTGTGTATGTCATAGTATGAGGTAGCACTTGTATAAATGCCTCTTTGCCCCCAAGGTGGTACCGACCAACATGCCTGGCTCACCCATTGTACAACGTACTGCGACTGACTCATCACCGATCCCAATTAACCAATCTTTGTGTCCACTGCAGTCAGTATTGAGGGATCATGGAAGATTCTGCGCGACGAAGAAGTATTAGGCCTGAGTAACAAAGAGGTTCTATATCGATAGAGAGGAAAAGCGTTACGTCATCTTAGAAATTCATCGTCTCGCATGTTTGCCGACCACAAGAAAACCCTAGAGTACCAACAATAGAAAGCAATGGCTGCCTCCGCTTCTTCCACATCCAGCATACTGGGGGTGCCGCTTGGCATATACACCAATCGGTGTGATTACAAATTGATGTATGTGTTAGAGGGGGCCAGGTGGTAATAATAGTGCACCTCGATCATTGTGCTCAGTACTCTTTTTGCCCATATGCAATGCGCGCTTAGGTGAAAAAAGATGTATTCATTGAGGCGGTTTATTTGAATTCCGCCGACTGACGTGTCATTCATTCGTTGTGTGGCTCATGGGTAGGACAAAATTTAACAACCCAATAGCAACCACATCCAACAACTGATATTTTGCCGGATTGTTTGTATCGAATTGACATTATGCAGGTGTGTATTACAAGCACCCCCACTAATAATCTTCCGTGCATATTCAAAATCTCGCGCCCAGCAAGGAGCGACTGGTTTTGAGGGGCTTTACCCCCTTGTGAGTAACTCAGTCAGTCGCAGGTAGCTCGATAATGAAGTCAATCGCCTGATTCTATTTTCATGATCCCGTTCATTGCGCGAGTTTTAGTCCCCAATCGTTACATGACGAAAACTTTACGATCGAAGAATAAAACATGGTAATTGGAAGTAATTATTATGATTTGGTTGAATATTTAATTTGATTTTGAATGATCAAATACACGCATCGTATTTTCCAGAAAAATGACATCAGATATTTTATTCTGAACCAAAAATGACAATTTTAAAATGTACCATTTTTTAGAGGATGTCAGGCAGCCCCCCCCATCCATCTGCCCCTGTTTGTTTTACTTAACATGTGAAGTATTTGCAACTTGTATGTTGAGATCAAACAGCAAGCTTTGTTGGCTCTACTTCATTAGGGTACATTACATTCTTCATCCAAATTGTTTACTCAAACTCTATAAAACATTGAAAAATTTCGATTACACTACGTTTCATGTACGTTACACGGTGTTCATAGGACTCGCCTGCGGTCAGTGCACAATTGCGCGCGTGTTTGAAAACAGGTGAAGTCTTGGCATGCCTTGATTAGGACTTGACGCATACCCCGCAGCGCGCGCAGTGGCTGTAAGCCTGCTAACAACTATACGGAGGATCGTATGACTCTCCCAGTCCACGGTAAGGGTATTTAGCCGGCTGACTATGTTTTCAGTTTGTAAACTTATGGACCCATCTTTTTCACCTTCATGCGGGGACAATTGAATATAATTATTAAAGAACAATATACGATGTTGAATCTTAAAATAGGAATTTGATTATGGGAATAACAGCCAATTTTTGGAAAAAAAATAAAGATTTGCTGGGACGTCACGGCATTATAGTTGAATTGCTTCGGGGGACCGTTTCAGGTAAAAATGACGTACGTACCCTACATTGGAAAAAACACACCGATTATCGTCATCGTACGTCGGTTTTTGAATCAGTAGGGAAAAGGTAAATTTTGTACTGTTTAGACATAAAAACGGTGCTTTTGCGAAAAAAAATTAGCAACTTTGGGCAGAGGGTCATGTACAGACCTTATTTAACATAGTCGGATTTATATATATATAGGTCAGCCCCGAAGAGCAAACTGTACCGATACCTGATACGGACCTGGTACCTGACACGTGACACCAAACTATTAATCTCGTACCGTTTATAACTACAAAACGCAAAGCAGCAAGCATTCTGTATCTCTGTTGTGACAGCGTAATCGATCAAGATATTAGACTATACCATGTGGTTCTGTATATGTAGTAAAGACGAGTTTCAATGCATTTGAAGGCGTAGTAAAGACTCTTTTCAAAACTTTTTTTTAAACTAAGTAGTTTAAATTTCAAAAACAAATATAATCGTATATTTTTAATATTACAGTTGCTGATGCTATACGCTAGGAAGCGAAGGACACCTTTCGAACCTAACCCTTCTTTCTTCCAACCCTGCGTGATAGCTCAGTCGGTTAGAGCGTCGTTGCATGTAATACGAAGGTCGTCGGTTCGAATTCCGGCCAAGCGAAATGGGTTTTGTCAACATATCGCTGCGCTGGCATCTCCAGGGAAAGATTAATAAAATTATATTTTCAATGCAGTTCAAGTCTAGGGTGGTACTTTTCAACTGAAGTATTACCAGCATCGGTAAGCTAATCTTAACTTGTTTTTCCACATGTGCAAAATTCAAATCAATTGCCAAAAATAATGCTCTTTTAGTGATAGCATAAACAGTAATAGTAGCAGGGTCATGTCACGCATGAATTTGAAACATTGAACAATCAATGATAAGCTTATACAGCCTCGGTGACACCATCACCATGTGACTGGTCATCTCAACGCAAAGACTGGCATGGGACCATGGCACCGCATGCTTCTAACGCGATCCATTTCCTGATCCAAAGAGCAACTGTTAATTGATTTTGTAATCGGGTTCTTCCTAAGGTCTTGGGTATCTCATGGTAGGCGATTGGTCTTTGGAATCAAAATGTGTGATTTGGAGGCCAAAAAAACTATTGGAATCGTCTATGCCAAAACTTACCTTGCATGCAATAACATTGGGTTCCGAAGTTGACACCCTAACTTGTTTACATCCAGATTCAGGTGTGAATTTTCTTTAGATAGACTGTGATTTTAATTTGGTTTTGTATTGACTGTATACTGTTAAAGATACTATATATGTTGAGGGAATTTTTTTACGCTTTTCCACATTTTCAAATATTGTCATGTCCCCCAAAACTGCAGAAATCTTAGGGCGTATAGGCAAAGTAGACGAGTTCCCCCCAAAAACCCCAAAACCTCAAAAATATCAGGTAAGTGTCTTGGTTGATGTGGATAGGTAAGATTATCTTGAGATCAATGATTTTTTGAGGGTGCAAAATTTTGCACAACATGTGAGTCCCTCGGCGAACGGCATGTTCGAAACATTGCTTTTTTGCAATGAAACACTTTGAGATTTTCTTTCTCTCTTTGTGAGGCTTGTTTATTTAATACAAATGATTGGAGGACAAAATTCAAAAATTGGGTGTAAACCAGATATTTTAGAAAAATTAATTTTTTTCGACCTGTCTACGAGGAGGACATAGGCAGTGATCTCAGTTCCACTATAGAAAAAATATGGGACTGAAACTGAGTCTAGGCAAAGGCTATCTGCACGACTGTCGTGCACCAAATTCTAAATGGCTATACTAACATGACATACCACAGGCTTATCATTAAGTCATAACACCATTGTCGTAACAACAACTCAAATGGGTAAAAAAAATGATGCCTACAGCACGCAAATAATAGGCCCACGCAGTGTAATAATCAGTAAATTGTAAGTGGTGCTTAAATTACTCAACAGTTAAGCCCAGGCCCACGTCCGTTGCACTGTTTTCATCGTCACTGACTATTTAAAAGTTCACATTTCAATCATGATTCTGTTAATTTTACCTGTGCCTAACTCAAAACTCCAGAAACTTACCCTGCAAAAGTAATCTCTATAAACATAATTACCCTTGAACATCGAGCCATGGACTACAGAGCTATGGCTCCTGTAGCCATGCGACCACCTATATAATTCCCAGAGAACACTCTAATATCAAAAACAGCCCTATTCTAATTATATTTACACCCCAAAAACCATTGCACTCCTGGGTTCACCTGGCATGCTTGTGTGTTATTCAATAAAAAACAGTAACACAAGCTAACAGCCTAGGTAATTTACAATGCGATTTTAATTTTCAAGAGACTAGATTGTTACCCCACCTTGTTTTAATAAACATAATTATCAGACAAAACTAATGGTTTGGAAGATGAGGATGTACTATTAGATTACCTGTACATGTAATATATAATGTGTGGAAGCAAGGATTTGGGCACAGTTGTTAATATATAAACCAATTAAAGATAATATTTTGCAACGTGTTGCTAAAACGTGATTATAAAAAACTTTTCTGAAATAGAGGCTGTGGCTGTTAAAATTAACACACAAAATAATCAATGTAATTAAAAGCAAATAAACCTGAGATTAATTTGTGGGTTTCAGGCGAACACTAGTTGTTCGTAATTTTGATTTTAAAATGTTATTCAAAATGTATGAATATTCAAAATATGCTATGCTTGGAAGCACCAGTGACCAGTCATGCATAATTGCAAACCAGAGAACAGATTTCTGCATAGTAGGGACTGAATGAACTCGTCGAGAGAAATACACCAGAGGCGCTATAATGACATGAAGACGTGTTTTACGAGTCTCAAAAACTCACCTATAAATCTTCAATATTATATTCAAATGCCGGATTTTGAAGTGATAAAAAAAACCTCTACTCAAAGCATATCTATGTGAGTTGGGGGGGGGGGGGGGGGGGGGGGGGGGGGGGGAGGGGGGGGGGGGGGGGGGGGGGGGGGGGGGGGGGGGGGGGGGGGGGGGGGGCGGGGTGTTATTGGTAGTCTACCAAACCGACCGATTATCATACCAGAAGAAGAAATTGGCAGTGAAAGACGACCAAACACCAGCAGGAATTAGACAGTATGACCGCACTTGTAACGGCACGGGAAGCATACGAACAGCGACACGATTCGAAGGACATCCTGTAAAGGAAACGATCAAGGTGTTTGTTGCTGGAATTTGAAATCTCCTGAAGTGTTCGACAGACTGCTAACGCTGTGGCGATTGATGCAGTAGGCAAACTGCTGAGAAAATTACACTGATGTAAAGCATCTGTCTACAGTCTGTCTCCTGGACATATCCAAAAAACAGAAAGAAGTAGAGTTGCGGAAAAGCGAACTGTCCCCAAAATCAAAAAGGAAAAGACAGAACTTGGAAAACCAGATTGATGACACTGAACAGTACAGTCGCCGTAACGGTCTTCTCCTTCATGGTGTTGCAGAATCCATGAGAGGATACTACACAGTGGCTGTGGACACTATCAATCCAGACTTAAGCTGAACCTAAACGCCAGCCATTTTGACAGAACACATCGTCTGGGGAAACCTAAACGGGTTTAGAGAGCCGTTGGTACGAAAACCCAAACCCAGCCCTATCATATGAATTCATCTCCTACTCACAGAAAGAGTAAGGTATTCCGGCCAAGAAGAACTAAAGAATACCCCACTGTTTATACAGAACATCCCCCCCTTAACTTTTCCTAACTCCCTTGAAAAAGCGGAGGGACATTTACCGAGTAGCCCAGATATGTAGGGACAAACCACTTTATTTCTAGTACTTGGACACACGATGGGAGAATTTTACTGGGCTTACAAAATGTGGCAGGAAGTAACTCTCAACTCTCTACAACCTTGAAAATTGTACGTCCTAAATAATTCAGTTACCATTTTAGCAATTGGACTTGACTCATATTATGATTTAGCATGATGTAGTAAAATAATAACACCACTAAACGTAGCTTCATTTAGTGTTTTTTCTACAGCCCCTTCACCCTTAATCATTTCTATCCTTCTTCCCTTCCTTACTTCCCTAAGCCCAACCCAATAATTAAGTGCATGGCCGTGGGTTAAATGTATTAATTCGGTAATGTTTTGCCCGTTATACCTGTATTAACATGGACGGGTATAAATACCCATTTAACACCCAAGCACAACGCCCATACCCATGTACACAAAAAATGGTCCCCACAATACTTTTGTCAAGCAAATTGTTTATAAACAAGCTTCATTGATCAAGCAGACTAAAACGCCTGTAACTGATTGTTAGTATCACCTTGACTACGCTATGATTGTGCTCTTTTAATATGCTTTTTTCTGTTCCATCACCTTCGTATGATCAAGATTATACAGCTTGGGCAAACCAGTTCAATTGATTTGGTCTGCTCCATCAATGAGATTTCTATGCGGTAATCTTACAAGAATTGTACTCACACTCCACTTTGTGTACATTCAATCATGTTGGTGAGCCGTGGTCTTGCAATTGTTTTTGCATTTATCATATAAATCGTGACCACTTTGGTTTTCCCTTTTATTGCATGTAGTAGTGTCTTATATATTATGTTTGGTGGATTATGCATGTACCAGTTACTCAAATTACCATTATTGTGCTTTGTAAACATTAAACTCCTTTCCTGTTTATGAATAAAGGCACGTGCTACCGAAGCGATGTAGTATGGTGAAATTGGACCATTTTTCCTGTATACTTAGCTTTTCATGGGCTAGTTCTATATCGACAGATTATATTCCTATTACATTACTAGTATACAGGAGTTCAGTCTATTCCCCTAAATTACCTTTTCATCGTTTTTTTTTTTTATGTTAACAGAATTGAAGTTATTAGCGTGCTATACATAGTTGCATGACCTGTTCCAGATCAAATGTTTTCATATAATGCATTTGATGGTAATTATGATATTCAACCTGATTATTTGTTGAATGTATACCATCTTACCTTCCCTTGCTCATTCGTTACCCTCTTATTCTTTTCTAGCTATCCACAAATTGTTGTACATGTTATTGCTTACTCAATTGCAATTATTAAGCTTATGTAAACACTCCAATTCCATTCTTTTGTTCATTTATAATAAAGGGCACATGCTACCGAAGCGATGTAAGTATTGTGGTAATTGACATGTTTCATGTATACTGCTTCGCCTGGGGCGAGTTCATATATCGACATAAGTATCACAATCGTCCGTCGGTAGGACAAGACTACTCATCAGTTATTTCATGTTATAGCCCCACAGAATGAAATAGTATCTCTTCCCTTCAAAGCCAATAATGTGGGGAACAGTCCAACCACATATATCGGGTGAGCCTACCCAATAATCCCGTCTATTTCATCGAAGCCCATCGGTGTAACAGGAATTAATTGTAAGGCGATGGTGTTGTTTCGACGGTGGTGTCACATGACTGGTGTGCGGGAAGTTTGTTCTGGGCTTGCTGTCTATTTAGTCCGGGATTACTATAGTGTATCAAGATCACGACTTTAATTCTATACCAAGATGCCGAATAAGGATGGTAGAAGCGCTAAAAGGAAAAGTGGGAAAGAGAAGAGCTCCCAAAGGCGAAAAAAGGATCCGCCTGCGGCCAGTAAAACTGGACCGGAGAAGGAATCGGGGGAAAGGATCCGGCGTCAGTGTCAGATGCTAAATTTAAAGGATGTTCCCTTTCCGTTTCCGTCTTACCGAGTTCGAGTGCTACGCTATTGCATGCCCAGCATGCGAGTGTGGTTGAAAATCCACCGCTTGTTACTCGTTTGTGGACAGAAAACAGTGTTATCGCGGCCCAAAACGGATGGCCCGTTTGGAGTATGATTCACCATCAGAGAGATGTGTACGTTAGCAAGGTCCGTTGGCAGAGCCGAGTCAAAGCTAGATGGCGACCGGAAGTGTGTGCTATTTCTGATTCGGACGATGTAAACATCCAGATGGGGTCGTTTGTGATAAATCGCCAAACAACAGCAGATGATGGAATTGCAAAATCAGGTGGATGGTGTGCAGCTGGTACAGCAGAAATCAACGCCGCGGAGCGTAAACGGGAATGTATCAGGTAAAATTTATGATTTCTAATGTAGTGTATGGTGGTGTGAGTAGTCTGTTGATGCCGCCAAGCCGCGACTCGCGGTGCTGTACAGGCATTGCATTTTGATGCTAATGTGGCCAATACCGCGACATGCGGTGTCACGACGGGACGAGTAATATTGTAAGTGTAACAACCGTGACTGGCGGTGGGTCAATTGTTAATCCAGAAGCTGGAAATATTCCTGGTGATGATGCACCAAGGGGTCCCGCCTTTATGCAGCATAAGATATGGGAATTTGAAATAAGTCCGATCTAGTTGGGAAACCTGTGCCTGAATAATGGGCTGACCGGTCAAGAATATGTTTAAACGTTCATGTCAAAAGGATAATCGAGGATTTACAGAAAAATGTATGCCCACCCTTCTAAGTGCCATATGCTAAGGCCCAAAGGGTTTACAGATTTCATTTGGAATAACATTCCCGATTTGACAGAAACGTAATATTAAAACTACAGAAGGTTCAGGTGGATGTCGTTGCTATTGTTCACTATTGCAGGCCGTGGATCCTGGGACACACATGATGATGTTGATAAGAAGAAGGTTTTGGAGCATTTGAGTGAACAAATGGCCTTCATTGGAGATGCCTCGTATTCTGTTAGCACTAACACGATCGGGAGCATATTAAAGTACCATTTGAATTCGGATTATAAGGAGTTATGCAGCAATGATGTCACCATTACTGATCAGCTGTGGGGTGATGATTGCGAGGCTCATATTAAGAAGATCAAGGAGTTTTCTCGATCATCTTAATATCGCAACAGATTTGGACGGTATGGGTAATAAGAAGCCTTCAAGTCAGCAGGGACAGTCTATAGGTCTAGTACCACAGTCGTCATACAAACAAGTCATAAATGACTATTCAAGGCCAGACAAATACTAGTCACGGGGACGTCGTCTTTTGCTATTCGACAATCAAAGGATGCTAACCAGCTTCTATTTTTCAGAAGACCTGGACCTCCAAGCGCCAGTTTCGACGCTAAAGGGAGAATGTCATGCTGCGAAACTTAAGAAAATTGTCTAAGGGCATGGGAAGAATTAAAACTTCCTCTCTCGCCTATCTATGTCACGTCAGCCTTCCCCATTCCCCCTACGCCATCGTCTCTTTTCCCCCGCCCCTCTTACCCTATCATTGCATCCATCCCTTCGCCAACCATATTACAACGGGTCAAGCCTCCTGCTCTCCTTGCACACCCTTCTTTCTACACACATTCCTTTGTCTCTCCTATTGCATCCCCCCCTGTACACACCCCTAAACTCCACTTACTTTGCCACAACACCCTCTTTTTTACCTTCGTGCTTTTAACTTAGATCTTTCCCCAACGGACCAGTTTGTGTTGGCTGCGGTACAGGGTTACCGCATTCGTTTTGTTCATTTCTGGTGCAAGCAGCACCACGTTTGACCAGGGTTGTAGGTCTGGGAAAGCAAAAGCTTATCGAGGAAGAGGTTCAAGTTTGTTAGCCAAGAGGCATCGAGGAGTGGCATACCATCCTCAGGAATTGTTCAAACCTCTTTCTGTCCCAAAGAAAAATGGAAAGATGCGGCCAGTAATAAACTTAAAAGCGCTAAATCAATTTGTTCTAAAAGATCATTCAAGATGGAGACATTAGAGTCGGCTTTGCTTTTGGTAAGGAAAGGAAGACTTCCTTGCTACGTTGGATCTAAAGGATGCTTATTCTCAAATTCCGATCGCAGAGGGCCATCGGATGTTTCTACGTTTTATTTGGGAAAACCAAAGGTTTCAATTTCGTTGTCTCCCATTCGGGTTAACGTCCTCTCCAAGGGTTTTTACAAGGTCATGAGACCAGTGGTGGCTACATTACGGAGACAAGGAATTCGAGTGGTAATTTTTCTCGACGACACTCTAATTATGGGGTCATCAGCAGCAGGTGTCGTCTTCATGTGTCAATAGCGGTAAACCTTTTGGCAAAGCGGGGCTTTGTGATAAAATCAAGAGAAGTCCGCCATGATCCCGGCTCAAGAGTACAGTTCTTGGCTTCAAGTTAAAACAAGATCATGATGATCAGATTCACAGGAAAATGCTAGCTGTGATTGCAAGGTGAAGGAAATGGTCTTGAAAGACCGAGTTCAAGTTCGCCAAGTAGCAAGCTGGTGGGTCTACTGAAATCAGTGTCACAGGCGATAATTGCCAGCTACACTCTATTTGCAGGAATCTGCAGGAAGGCGCAGATTTTGGCTCTGCACGGCTCGGTTTGAATTCGACGAAATCACTGATTGTACCCCCTCAGCAAAGGAGGAGTTGAACCTATGGGATCAGATTCCTCAGGTTTGAATGGACGCCCCCAATAATCACAACAGGTGGATTTCGTGATTCAGACAGATGCATCTCTCGCAGGTTGGGGAGGTATTATGATGAATCGATGGCAGAAGTCAGTGGGAGATGGAGTCAGCTCGACAAGAGCATTATCATATAACACGTGCTGGACAGCAAGGGCAGCAAAAATTGCGGTCCAAGCTTTTGTGCGAAAAGGCTAAAAAATGTCCATGTTCGATTGCAGATGGACAATATATCTGCTGTAACATACATCAATATCAAGAGGGACAAGGTCCTTCTATCCAGCGAAGTACGTAGAGCGTGGAAATGGTGCATCAAAGGAGGATTCTGATTTTCGCGGAATATCTGCAGGAGCACAAAACAAGATGGCAGGCCATCTTTCAGAGAGTTTTCAGATAGGTCGAATGGACGCTTCAACCCAAAGTGTTTCAAAGGTTGATAAGATGGATGGGGTTTTATCCAGACGTGACCTGTTCGCATCGAGCATCAGCAGTCAGCCAGGTTGTTGCTCATAGCTCCAGTTTGGGATGCCCAGTTTTGGTATGCGGATCTTCTGTTGATGCTGGGGCAAGACCAGTTACTGTTACCGCGAGCGCGGAATCTTCTGTTTCTTCCGCACAGCGGGGAGATTCATCCACTGGCTCAAACAATGCAATTAGCAGGGTGGATCCTATAGGTCGCACCTTAGATACGCAGGCATTTCAGGAGACTCTGCATCACTCATCCTTGCGTCATGGAGAAAAGGTACGGAAGCAGATCTGCGGTCCTGGCGAGTCTGGAAGGGCTTGGGGGGTTTGGGTTTTCGTGCACGGCCAGTTGCAATCCAGTTATACATATATAAGCTAAGGTCGGCTGCCAACACCCTTTTTTTGTAAAACAAGTGTGACCCACACACACACCTGATGGTCTTTGTTACGCGACCATTAATACTCATAGGTCGTCCATTTCAATGACTCATGTCCCAGTTGATGGGGATGCGAGTTGGTGCGAATTATCTTGTGTGCCAGAAGGCTAATGAAGGGCATATTTAATGCTCGGCCTCCAGTCCCGCGATATGCCTTTACATGGCCAGTGGGCCAGGTTAAGAGGTATTTGAAGAACCTTGGAGCAAATGGACGTATTGTCTTTAAAGCTTTTATCCATGAAAGCTGTATTTTAGTAGCGATGTAGTCTCTTGCGGACAGGGGAGCATCTATCAACTCATTTTTTCTAGATCTAGCTTTATGGTTAAATCACATTGGAGATCCGCTTTCTAGTAGCTAAGCCTACGAAAACTACAAGACCGGTTCCGGAGTAAGGAGATATTCTTAAAAAAATGCTCAAGGATAGAGATATGTACAGTGGCTGCAGTGTTTGCCAGTATATTAAGTTAAAAATTTCCCAGTAAGGGTTGTTCAGAGTAAACAGCTGTTTGTTGGTAATACCAAAAGCCTTTAAGGCAGTATGTTGCAAGCCCCCCCCCCCCCTTTTTGACCGCCCCCCCCCCGGTGGCAAGATGGATCCGGACCTGTTATGCAGGCAGTGTTTTTGGGTTGATGTCTGGTGTCTGTTAAGCCACATTCCACACTCAGCTCTTGCCGGTTCTTCACAGGATATCAAAGAGGTGTGGGCTATCCGATATTCTTAAGACGTGCGAGTGGGATACGGCTACGACTTCCATCGATTCATAACCGACCTGTAATCTGCATGATATTCGTTTTGTTATCCCAGCAGGGGCCATACTGGTTTGGGAGCCTTTAAATTTTTCTTGATGAGTATAGTTCCTTTGATCTACCCGACTTTTTGACGGCAGTGTCAAGCGAATTACATATTATACAAAGGGACTTACCTGCAGAATAATTGGAATTATCCTTAAGGAGTCCGAAGGTAGACAAGGCAATTGTACCCCCCCCTGCTTCATGTTTTGCCTGGGGATTTATGTTCTTGTCATGGATCTCAGCCCTCCCAGTGCCAGTATGGCCTTCTGCTCCATCCTCGGGTCTGCGATTGCATAAGGCGGGGTCTTGGTCGGCTCACCCGATATGTGTGTTGGCACTGTCCTTAATTGCGGTTGAAGGTAGATATATTCATTCTAGGGTACTTAACATGAAATAACTGCTGAGTAGTCATTGTCTCGCCTACTCCTTACGATTATTCCAATTATCCGCAGGATAGTCCCCTTTGTATAATTGTAATTTTCTCATCCTTTTACGTTTAATGATATTATACCAGGAGTTCAAGTTTCTATGCCCCTATATTACCAATCTTTCATCATGTACTTTTTTTCTTTGTTAAAGCTTGAAATGATTACTGCATAGTTGCGCCAGCATGAAGTTGTTCCGCTAGAATCAACATATTTTCATATATTGCACTTGCTTGGTATTATGAACTTTATCCAACACTGATCATTTGTACATGTATACCCATCTTTCTTTCCTTGCTCCTCGGCTACCCGCTATTATTTTTTTCTATCAATCTATCCACAATTGTGTTGTAACATGTTTCTTCATGTCTAGTCCTACTCAATTGCCATTATTAAGCTTAGGTTAAACTCAATTCCATCTTTTGTTCTGTTTGTAAATAAAGGCACATGCTCCGAGCGATGTATAGGTGGAATGACTTGTTTTCCTGTTCCTTAGCTTTTCCGGCTAGTTCCTTTTATCGACCATAAGTATCATTCATATTACATTGACTATGTTGCATGCAGTTCACTGTCTTTCCCCTAACTTTTCCGGGTATTTGTTTGTTGTTAAAGATTGATGTATTAGCGTAGCTATACATATTGCATGTCCTGGTCCCAGATCAAGGTTTTCAATTATGCATTTCTTGTAATTATGAATATCAACGATCATTTTTACATGTATCCCATCTTTATTCCTTGCTCCGTTAATCGGTCATAGTCATCTATGTATCACAGGAGCACAATTCTGTCCCCTGTATTCTGTTGTTCATCAGGTAATTTCATTTTGGTTTAGATGGAATGATTAGTAATATCATGTTTGTAGTGACCTGTTCAACTCAAATCCATTAATGTAAATGAGATTTTCAATCGTATGCATTGGTTGTTAATCATAATCCTCAACATGATCACTTTTTATACTTTATCTTTCTTCCTGCTCATCATCTTCCCCCCTTTTTATTCTTTTTCCTAGCTATCCACAATCGACTGTTATTATATTCCCCTGAATTATATAAACCGCTGCTGCATTTTTTACTGGGTCTCGTAAAAAGTGTAATAAATGTTATGATTTCTCATCTGTGTGCTTTATTTTTTCCTTTGCTCATCTTCTATTCCTTTATTCTTTTTCCTACTTAGCACAGTATCCACGCAACTGTTCCATTGGCGTTTTTGTGGCTGTACCCTTACTTAATGATTAAACATCTTCTTTTGAATATGTTTTAAACTAAAGTCACTGCATATATTGATGGATCCACATTAAGACAATGGCACATAATAGTAATTCTGTATTGATTTATCGTTCTGATTCTATCATAAATTAATTACATTCATAGCATGTTTCCCTGTTCATGGTACTTGGACCCCTTCGATGGTATCCTGTTTTGACTCACTCAGCCCTCCAAGGAACAAAGTTAATTATGTTACATTTTTTTCTTTCTTTTCCTTGCTTATCGTCTCCCCCTTTAACACGTCGAGCAACTATCCCTAATTTTCCACACTTTTAGATTTCCTCTGTAATATTTTATGGTTATTTTACCCGCAACAATAGTTTCATTTTGTTTTCTAATGTGTTTTGAGATACCTGCCACATCTCGTGTATTGGTATAGAATTATGTAGCTGACATTTGTATTGATTTCTGTTGTAATATATATAAGATTGTGGTAGTGTTGTTTTACTTTCTTTCTGTATCTTTGTTAATTGTTATCGCCCGACTTCGCTTCTACTCCTACTTTCCCCTTTTGCTTTTGACATCACTCTACACTCTACACCCCTACAACCCGCTAGTACCAGTTCCAAAGTTCTTTGTCACTCCTTATCCTCACTGAAAACTCAATACCACACCAATAACCCCTATCAGCACTGTAACGCCAGACGATATTGGCTTTATTTACATTTACAACTCGTTTTACTATTTATACGGTGTCTCGAACTTCGGTTTATTTTGACGATGATGCCGCTTGGTTGACTCGAGACTTACTCTTTGAAATTGGCATCGACATGGTCCGGACGGGAGAGGTGGTGTCTCTCTTTTCACTCCATTCTCGACCTAAGTCTTAGTCTCAGTACCTTAACCTCTCTCTCGACTGGTGGCCGATTGCGATTCTATTTCATCGAGGTTTCTCTAAATTTCCACCAACTTGTTGTGGTCAATTGTCCTAAAACCAATTATGTAATTATTCTGATTTTAATTGCTCAAGCCATCTTGGGAAATACCTAAACAAACTTTCGGTGAAAAGAATCCATGTTATATAATGAGCGACTTCAATATTGACCTACTGTCAATAGAGATGATCCCGAGTTAATGATTCATCAATATCTCTATCGTGAGTTTATTCCACTAATTGAATCTCCAACTCGATTAAACATTACAAAACTGGACGTACTAGTGTTTCCTCCCTTAATATATAATATATTTACCATGACATCGATCCCAATTTCACGTCGTGGTTCATTTTTTTTTTTTTTTTTTTTTTTTTTTTTTTTTATTTTTTTCTAATGAGACCGTCTTTCCATCATTTTCCCCTCTTCCTCACCCAACAAATATAGGCCTACTCCACACATACCTTGACAGGAAATCGCGCCGACTCACGCCCATAATATAAGGCCTAAACAATGCTTTATCCCTCTTTGATTGGGCACAGATGACCACCCCCACACCCATTGCAGACTCAGACCAAACTTTAACAATTTTATTGGGCCAGAAAATATGAAGACAACTTTCCACCCTATTTATTTATCATATTATAGTCACCGGTGAGAATGATTACCGTTAATGCAGCAATGCCGAACTTCATAATTTTTTGCTAACATCGGAATCGCTCTTGCTAATAGAGTCCCTGAGCAACGGCTGATTTCCAAATCCCTTTCGACACGCCTACACACTCTGCTAGCCTGTTCCTATACACAACCATCTCCGGAGGACTTCTCCCAATTAAAATCTGAATTAAAAAACACAATACTGTCGCATAGATGTTTGCAATTTACTCTTTTGAAACAGATAATCTCATCCATTGCTGTTGCTCTTGCCATACAAATTTTCATTCTTCCCTTGTTCTTGGACAGTCCCAGCTTACTAAAGCAGGCGAATGTTATACATATCCATTCAAAGCAGGCGACAACCATGATTTTCAAATTTAGGCCTATATCACTACTACCGTCATATCTAAACTCCTGAAAAAGTTTTTACATTCGCTTTTTTAATTTTTTTTCTAACCTAACATACTTACACCTCGTCAAGTTTGGAATTTCGCCCAACCGATCTACCTCATGGCTATAAATGACTTTATTGTAAAATTGCTGAACATTTGGATAAACTCCACACATTGGTATAGGTTTCTTAGATCTCAAGCAAGGCCTTTGACACCATAAATCATTACACTTCCTCCTCTATACGCTAAATAATATTGTGTCAGGGCGTTGCTAATGTGTGGTCGGAATTACCGTAACTAATGAAACGACACCGTGTTTTGATTACTGGTAACCTTGTCGGAACCAGCTTCCATCACTTCGGAGTTCCTCAATGCTCTTTTAGGGCAGTCGTTTAATTTTCTTTTTATATATATACGACCCTCCACACAGGGTGTTTTCTAAATATACTCATTTCTATTTGTTCGCTGATACAAATATACTTTTTTTTGTTTTTTTTTATTTTTCCCACCCTGATCCTAATGACTTGAACAAATAATAAATAACTGAACTTAAAGCTATTTCCTATCCTGGTTCAAACTAAAACAAATTATCACTGAATTTTTAAAAAAAAACTAACTATAATGACATTTTTAATAAACCAGTAATAACGCGACATGAAAGTTGACATAAATTAGCAACACCGTCTATCCAACAAGTTCAACTATAAGATTCCTGGGTATTCTATCTTGACCATACCTTCATGGATTACTCTCCCCAAACACATTTCCAAATTACTCTCCAAATATAATGGAATTATTCATAAAGTTAGACCATATCTCCCACAAACTCGGTTTTACCCTTTATTTGTCTTTATCAACGTACCATTTCATATGCTTGCTATTGGCACCACCCCCTTGGGTCGGCTTCCAACTTTAACACACAACCAACAGTAACAGGATTACTAGATATCACTTCTCATAGCCTACTCCAAAAACGAGCCATAGACGTGTACCAACTCCCTTGGTGGCCACAGAGCCCCTTATTTAAATATCTTTTAAACTTTGAAATTACCACATATGTTACTGGCTCACAACTGCCTACTTTTATGTACAAGTTAAAACCATAATTACTTCCAAATGATCTTATTGATGAAGATTTCTTTAAGCTTTTCAACGGCCCACACCCATTATCAGACCAGGAATGCTGATATTCGCCATATAATGTTCAACCTGTCTGGCATAATAGCACTTTAAAATTCAAGATCCTGGCTTGGTCTAACTTGGCCACCCCCTAAAAACCTCCCCTCACTCATCTCCTTCAAACAACTGAAAACATATCTTCTCAGTTCTATGTGCTGTCGTCATCTTATTTCCTTTTGTTTCCGTTCTTTTCTTTCTACGTTCAACTTCTTTCCTTTATCTAAGAAGTCGGCTCCCTGTTTTCGTACTGTTGTTTTTCGTGTATTGCGGTTGTATTGCTTGTTTTTGTTTGCTTATTTCACATGTGTTATCGTTAAAGAGGTCATTGCACTCCACGCCCTGCCGTTTGCATTGGGGGGGTGGACCCCCCCCCTCGTTCATCCACTGGTACACGCAGTGGCTTACATTATTATACATAAATTTTTATAGTATGACATTATATAGTTTCTAGACAGTATCATATCTTAATATTGAATTTCAATTCCATATTGAATTATCATCATTTTATATAACATATAATATCACAATTATCTTCTCATTGTCAACACATTCTTTATATTATTTAAACTGTATTTGCTGTATTTTGTGATGAACAAAAGAATATTGGATTTATTGATTGATTTAATAACCTGGACGTTTTATTAACGCTACTGTGGCGTTGAAGAAAAGAAACATTTCCTTACGTTACATTTCATTTTTTGCCCCTCAATGTGTTCATTTTTGAACGAGGAATGCACTCTCTGTGTAATTTTGAAGGTAGCAAAATCCCAATCACTATCATCTTGTTGGTCCCAAAAGTTCAACCGAAAAGTATCAAATATTTCTTATCGCTGGTGGTCTGGGACTTTTTAAGTACAGTATTACTGTCATTTCAAGAAAATAGGTACCAAAATTACCAGCCAGTTCATTTACTCATGCTGCCGTTGGGACATGATTCGTAGACCCTTATTGTTTACTCGCATTTACAGTGGGTACGCAGAGGGGGTTTTGAATCAATCCCATAATGCAATACAATGTGCCTATACTGTACTGTACTAAACACGTGTCAGGGATAAAAAGTGTTCAAGAAGTTTAAGAAGCACAAGACATGATCATGCAAAGACTTCGCTAAGTACTAACGCTTTGTAGACAAAAATGAGCGTAAAAGTCGGGGTTTTTTCTGTTAGAATAGGATTTTTAAGGGATCACATGACCCTATTTAAGGTGAAATTTCCCAAAACTGGTGCATTGTGGGATTGACTCAAAACAAACTCTGGTGGGTAAGTGATTATAATCCCATTTCGCTGCGTTGAATATGAGGTAAGGCAACTATCAAAATAATCGTAATTATAAAGATGAAGTTTAATACGGAGCAAGTTTGTATAATTCCATTAAACTATTGTAATGAAGGGGGAAAATCATTTCAGAAATATATTTCAGAAAATTGTTACACCGTCTCCCACAAATTGACATTCCATGATGGCGAATCCATACGTACACTAAACAGCAGTACAGAATTCACAAAGGTTGATATAAACTGTAAGTCATGGCGCATAATATCGCAGTTCAAAATCTAAGCTTTTTTTTAATCTCAAGTCAGACTTTTGATTTAGAAAATAAAGAAAATAATGAGGGGCACGGACGGTACCTGCATCAAGCCGGACTCGCTATGAATCTATCTTGATCTGCTTGGAGTGAGAGAGAGAGAATTTTCCTAACTTGGAAATTCTCTGTTTATTACTTGACACTAAATGTCTGGTATGCTATTGCTTTATTCCGTAAACCCTTTTTCGCTAAACTTTCACCAAACTGCGATTGTGGAGAGCCACAAACCATTAGCCACATCATAGATGACTGTGAGGTCTACAACTTACAAGTCCCCAAGAGAAATTCCAGGCCTGATCAACCTGGATGATGAAACTATCAGCTGGTTAAAGACGGATCTTCCACTGACTGCACAGCATAGACCAGCATGCCTGAAAACTACTGTAGAACTCAACTTACAGTGTAGTGACGCATATAGATTAATATGGCTGCGCAATCGGCTTCGGGTGAATCGGTAGTGGATCAGTTCATGAAAAAGTACTAAAGTTCCGTCTCTTTATGAAGGAAATTATCTCAGAAGTAATTGATGAAAAAATAACTAAACGTATTGAACAATGCGAAGAGGAACTACATGACATACGATGTGAAATGGATGAAATGAAGATTCATAACAGTAATGAGAAGACTCGTGTCACCGAATTAGCTCGTAGTGTGAGTGCAACTCAACAAAATGTAGAAGAACTGGAACAGTATAGACGCAGAAACTCACTGAGGATAAACGGAATACCTGAATCTACTGGAGAAGATACAACTAAACTTGTTAAAGACATGGCAGAGCAGAGACTAGGAATTACGTTGGATGACAAAGACATAGATCGTACCCATAGAGTTGGAAAACCAAACCAAGCAGGTAAAACCAGAGCCATACTTGTTAAATTCACTAATTACAACATTCGTAGTGCTGTCATTAAACGAAGAAGCAAGTTGAAAGGTACCAGAACAATATAACTAAACAAAAACAGGACTTTTTGGTAAGGTCATCAAAAACAACCTGGTGTGATCAGTGCATGGAGTACTGATGGACGCATATGTGTTGACCACTTCCGGTAAAATCTGGGGCTTCTGGGGACGAGGTTAATAGCGATCGGGCCATGAACCTTTAAGGAATGTCTCAAAACAATCAATCACAATTTCACCATAATTGGTCTATCTGAATCGCATTTGAAAGATGCCCCGGTTGATTGCTATAAGCTCCCTGGTTATAATTTTGAATATACAAATAGTTGGACATGAAAAGGGGAGTGTTTGCATGTACATTTCACACAATCTGAAATACCAATTACGGAACGATCTTTGCAATGCAACTCCAAACTATGAATCTTGTTTTATCGAGATCAACCAAGAACAAAGGAAAAATATAATCGTAGGTATATTGTACAGAGTTCATACATCATTGACAATTTTATGACGAAATTAATTCAGTTTTTGAGAAAATCACCAATGAAAACAAAATGTGTTACATCATGGGGGATTTACATTGATCTACTTAAAGGTCCATGGCCGATCGCTAATAGCCTCGTCCCCAGAACCCCGATTTACCGGAAGTGCTTGAAATTTTGGGATCAGAAGAAAGCTACTATTTTTCTCTTTAACCCTGGGAATCTTAAGGCTAACTGATGTTTGGTTTGGGAGTTATGATTGAAAGTGTAAATCCATTTTGGTCGACCATTTAGTTTTACACTGTACTCTAGGGGGTTTCACAAAATCACGTTCTAGCCTGTCCTGAAGACGGATTGAAATATCGGAATATCGGCGCGAAATTTTAGAGATGGGTGGTTTTTGGGTGAAGGCCATGCTTCACGTCCTGAAAAACTTTATATATTAAATCGGTCATCCCTTAAAGAAGAACCACAGACCCATGCTTCATGACTATGATATAAACCTCTTAGGTCCATATTTGATTCCTACCATTTTAAAGCCAACCCGAAAAACTGAAACAAGTGCAACCTAATTGATAATATTCTTACAAATAACAACCTGATGAAACAGAGTCTTGTCATTCTTATATCGGAATGAGTGATCACTTCCCAACAATCTTAATGACCAAAACAAAAGTACGCAAATAACATTAAAAAACGAATACTTTCACAAAAGCAAATTGCCTATAAACGTAATTTCAATCGACATTATCTTTAGTAATGAATGGAAAACTTGATGGTGTAATGCAAATGATGATTATAATAAATTCCTTCAAAAATCACCGAGCTGTACGATGACTGTATTCCTTATAAAATGCCAACCCTCACAGAGAAAATCCCTTATTTCTTGGTAACTAAAGGTTTATAAAGAGTTAGCTACTACTAAACAATTATATAAACAATATCTGAAATCACCAACTAGAAGACTACATAATTAAAATGTAGAATAAACTGCATACTCTTATACGTAAATGCAACGAAAAGTCTATGAAAATTAAGTTATCAGCAACAAAAGACACCCTTCCACACATCCCTGAAAAGTCGTATGGGTATCATGGCGCGGCAAAAAATCATCGACGCAAACGCAGTTTAAAACCGATCCATGAGAAGGTTACTTATCCGATTTAGAACAATATTTTAAATGATTTTTTTCGTCAATATAGGTCCTAAACTTGCTTCCACTATAAATAGTTCTGGAAAGACGATTATAATATTTAAAAGATTTCGACTCCAAATCCTTTTACTCACTCATTGTCGAAGATGAAATCATCAACATTATGACAAATTCAACCACGGCAAAAGCCCAGGCCATGATAACATTGGCAATTACATTGTAAAACGAACTGCAAGACTTAGTAAACCATTGCTGTGATTTTTAATTATCTTTCTAACTGCAAGTTTCCAAATGAATTAAAAACGGCAAAGGTCATACCAATATATAAGGGAAAGATTAATAAATATATACAACTGCCTTGTCTACCTGGAGAACTAAGTAGTTTAACTTTCAAAACAAATATAATCGTAGATATTAAATATACTTGCTGATGCTATCCGCTATGACAGCAGGACATCTTCCAACCTCACACCTATAGATTTAATCTACTGCTCTACTACCAACCCTGCTTGATATACCACCCGCAGCCGCGCGGCAAGTGGCTGTAAGCCTGCTAGAACTAACACGGGGAGTCCGTCTGCTCATTCAGTTCCACGGAGGGGTATTTAGCCGGCTGACTATTGTTTCATTTGTAGACTTATGACCCATCTTTTTTTCACATTCATAGATGCGGGGACATTGATATTCATTATTAAAGAACAATATAATTTTTTTTAACAGTGTTGAATCTTAAAAAGGAATTTTATTATGGGAATAACAACAGCCAATTTTTGGGAAAAAATAAAGATTTGATGACGTCATTGCATTGATTGGTTTATTATTTTGCTTCGGGGGACCATCTCAGTCTAGAAAATGACTTCGTATCCCTACCTTGGAAAAGAAACAACCGATTTATCGTCATCGTACGTCGTTTTTGAATCAGTAGGGAAAAGGTAATTTTGTACTGTTTAGACATAATATCCGTTGTCTTTTGGAAAAAAATAATAGCACTTGGGCAGAGGGTCATAGTACATGACCTTGATTCTAACAACATAGTCGGATTTATATACATCGGTCGCCCCCGAAAGAGCAAACTGATATCTGATACCTGACTGTGACTGGTACCTGACCGTACACCAAACTATTCATCTGATGCGTTGCCGTTTGATAACTACAATACGTCAAAGGCAGCAAAGCATTCTGTATCTCTGTTTCACGCGTAATCGATCATGAGGTGATACTAGTACTTTGGTTCTGTAGCAGGTAGGGTCGGACACGAAACTGCTCGATTTGGGGCATTGGGATTTTCCCAAACGGTAATTTTGTGAAACTGCTACATTCATTTACAATGGCAGTCTCAGTCCCCGTGACATTAAAAATCATCTCTTAAACTCTTTTGTTTACAAAGACATCTTAGTAATATCGATGATAAATTAAGAAAAAAATATGATTTCACATCAATCATCTTCTGTTAAATTACCTGTGCATACTCAAAACTGCCAGAACGTCCCCTGCAAAGAAGTAATCTCTATCAAACAATACCCTTGGAACATACTCGCCATGGCTACAGCGCATGCGCTCTGTAGCCATTGCGCACCGATAACCTCTAAATATCAAAACAGCCCTAAGTATAATTATTTAGCACCCAAAACCATTGGCACTCCTGATAGCCAGTCGGTTAGAGGCGTCGGCATGAGTATGTTTTTGCATTGTTGCAGCATGATGTGGGAGGGTGGGGGAGTGGGTATTTGGGGGTACCTTTGTGGGGGGGTCCGTTTACGCCAGAGCGAGGGGGACGGTCATCAACGTGGTAGTTTAGGGGTTACAATGTCGTCGGTTCGAACCCGGCCAAGCGCTAATGGGGTTTTTCAACACTGTCGTGCGCCATCTCCAGGGAAAGCAGTTAAGTAAATATATACAGTAAAGAGATGTTGTGTTATCGCTAATCGGTGGTTGTGGGGCATGCATGCATCGTTTTACAGATTTTGACCGTCGGGTATAAATTGTAGATATACAATAGGCCCTAATCATTGTCCAACCTTTGACTGGGGGGGGGCTGGGCAGCAGGGTATTAATTCGTCTGGTCCCTGAGAGAAGTGACACTGGTCTACAAATATAAATACGCCAAATTAGTATCATCAACCACAGTTCATAGTGGGGGGGGGGGATTAGGATGCATCACTTGCTTGATTTGGCAAAAAAAATTTTTGGGGGGGGGGGATTTCCAAACGGAATTCTGGGAGAACTGTTTACATGCAGTACTATAGCAGTTTCTGTGTCAGTTATATAACACAATCTCCTCTTAAACCCTAATTCAATACAATCTCTAGTTCAATTTCATGATAAGTTGAATAAATTATTGACTCCAACCAAAAATCTGTTTGGGGGTGAGTGGATAACCCAAACTCACTTGGCAGTTTCCAAAAACATTGACCGTGTTCGCAAAGACTAGCACCCTTGATGGTGCGTTTTAAATTTTGCTGTTGCTGTTAGTGTTGGCATGTCCCCTTCCTACCCTTGGAGTCTATTCACATCAACGTAAGGGGGCGCACCACTAATTAGTTCCGGCGCTGTCAAAATCTGCGTAGTACAAGTACTCCTTTTATACCACAGCTTTTTTTTTAAAAACAATGCGCCAACCTGTTTTAGGCGATTCTTTTTGTCAACATTTTGAATTAAAAGCGGCAGATTTATTTTTTACATCCAAAATCGTTAGGAAGTCACATGCCTGTTTTCAGGGTGAGAATCGTATAGTGTGCTTCATGGAGATTTTGGCCCGAAATTATGCTGCAGAAGCATATGGTCCGGAAGCATAAGTATACTCGGATACATTTACCCCTTTGAATGAGTCCCGCGTACTCCTTGTTGTAAAATGGCCGAAGTTTCAGCGCTTGGCGTTGGTCGACGGAGTGACCCAGCAACGCAATCACACTTTTCTGGCGGCCAATCAGAGGCAAGTGCTTTTTTTTCCGCAGGTAAATACGCAGAGAAACCAGAAGTAGCGCCCGTCAAAGGGTGTCTGTCCCCGAACTATATGTTCTATCTATCTAGAATCTAGCACCATGTCCCATAGGAGGTTGGCTCCTCGAACAAATTTAGAACAGTCTATTCCTATCTTGCGCTTCACCAATATGCCTTGGTGGAAGGTGTGCCCACAATATGTCTCGTTCCCCTCTCTTCCTTTGGTCTCCCTGACCTTGTGCCTGCGACAGTTTTCCATAAAAATGCGTTTGGGTAGGCGTATGTTGTTCACACAATTCGAATCTGCACAAGTGACGATGGGTTATCTGGGTCGGCTAAACCATGTCAGCTGCGAGCAGTAGGCGAGCTAGGATTTTTTGGTTGAAATGGCCAGAGGAGATTCTGACAGATTTTCTTCATTCCGGATCTTATCCTTCAAGCTGATATTAAGATTTTTCTGTTGCATCGCATCTCAAATGCTCCACTCTTCATGCATTCTTTTTGATGGTCCAGTTTCAGAGCCATACAGAAGTACTGGGTTGAACTAGTGAATTAACAAGTCGTAATTGGGTGGAGAGTGAGAATGTCTTTATCACTCCAGAGTCTCTGTGATTTCCCTAGTGCTGTTGAGGCCAATAATAATCATCTGCTTTTGATTTCGCTGGCGTGGAGTCGTTTGATGGTGTTATCGTTACTCACCAAATCTTGAATCTTTTTTAAAACGCTCAAGTGTGACCATCTAGCTGGATCTTTACTGGGACTGGTCATCACGGCGAATCGGCATAGCTTCTGTTAGGTATACTGAATTCCTCCAATTCCCATATTTCTTTGCTAGCATATAGCACTTGCTCAATCAAGGTTTGCAGATCGTCTTCTGAGTCCCGATGAGAGCTATATCTTCAGCAAAACGGAGGTCTCTTAATTTGTAGCCATCCACGTTTATTCCCAAGCTTTACAGTTATCAAAGGCTGCTGCTCAGATTGTATTCGAGAAATAGGTTGAAGAGGTCTGGGGATAGAAGACATCCCTGCGCACCGCCACATTAGTTGTTTCAAAAACCACTCTGTAAGATTGTTGTTAAGTCTGAGCAGCTTTTGCCTGGTATCCGAGATCTCTAAGATGTTGATCATTTTTGAGGCACACCATAATGTAGCTCACTGTAAAGAGGCCATTGTGCCATACTCGATGAATACCTCTTGTCATCAATGAAGACAGCAAAACCTCCATCTTTCGTCTCTATGCGATTTTTGGATGAGGAGCGTCTGGTGAAGACTTGTTCAATTGTTGATCGGCCTATTCTGAACCCTGCTTGTTCTTCTGCTAGAATGGGCTTCTACATAGCAGCTTAAAGGTGCAACGAGGGATTTTTGAGCACCCAAATTTGTGTCCACAATGTAATTTCAATATAGACTAGACACTCCATATATTTCTTACCTTGTATTTGGCTACAGAAAGTCTAAAGTCAGAAAAAAGGTCCCGATTCTGATTTGCTGATATTTCAATAAAAACATAGCTTGAATTTCATATTTGCTCCTATCCGAATCTAGAAATCTTCAATTTTTTTATACCAAGAAACATTTCTCACTTAATCCTTTCAGATGGTGTTATTTTTGATAGAAAGCTTTACCATGGGCAAAAATCACCACTTCTATATTTTGTTTTAGGGACACCTTATATGTAATATCCTCGTTGCACCTGTAACCTGCTCCTTATTACTTTCCCAGAAGACTTTTATCTTTATTTATCAAACATGTCATGGTAAAGAATAATGTTCTGGAGCATAATAATCTGGAAAAATTTTTTTTTTTTTTATCCTGTCGAATATGCTCCTGGAGCATTAATTGGAATGTACAATGGCTCCATGGAGCAATGTGGTTCCTGTAGCAGTGGAGAACTGTTTTGTCAAGTACTGCATGCTCCCGGAGCCTTGCAGTGTGCATTCAAATTTGGCTTAGAATATTTCTCAGATTATGTCTTATGTTCCAGGACCCATCCTCCTGTACCCCTTATTCTCCTAGAGCTAATTCGGGTCATTCTTAGGGTGGCAACCGTGTTTGCAATGAAACTGGCGAGCTGCACAAGCTGCCGATCTTAACGTGAAGGTTGATATTTGAAAGGTAAACTATACTCGATTCCTCGCTGTATCGGATCTGGGAAAATTTTTGGGTCATACTCCATTCAGGCTCGAACTAGGAAGAAGCATTTTAATATATCGAAGGCAGTCGTTGGCCGCCTACATAAAATTGACTGAAAAGAAGGGCCAAGTACAAAAACTTAATTTTGTTTAGCTGTACTTTTCTGAATTGAATTTTGTAGTTTTAATAGCAATTGATTTATAAATCATTCACATCCCTTTCACTGTAAAAACTGGTGTCATTGCGAAACTCTATATTTTAAATGTTTAAACACATAAGATTTGGAATTGCAGGTGTTTAAGAATATGACATTAGAATTAATGAATTAAACATGATTATTTAGACTTCTCAACCGAATAAGATGTCGAAAATATCTAAATCCCTATGGCACTATACACTTGTAGTTCATACCGTTTGGTCAGTCTACATTGTTCCTAAATGAACCACAACAAAGATATTCCCATTTATTTTAGGCGAATCAATCACACAATTGGTTGCGTTTTTATGTGTTTAGCCCAAGTTTTTGTCATTTTCAAATTTTCACCAAAGCATGCTTAACTATTAGAACTACTTTGGACCATCTTTGAGCGGGTATTGAGTATTGTATAGTCGTATTAGTTTAGGGTAACGTATGAAGGTAATGACGAGGCCCCATATCACCTGGGTGGACAGCGTTGAAAACCATTGGTACCATATCAGGATTCAATAGAGAACACCAGTTCATACAGTGTAGTTAGTATTTCAATATTAACCTAAATTACTTTTACACAATGACCCTCTGTGTTTTGACACATGCGCACATGTATGACCGTAGAGCACACAGTTATTAAGAACGCACGGACTAGTATATAGTGTACACAAAGTTAATTGCTGTCGCCATCACAAATAGCCTCACCCCGTAAAAAAGTACAGGTGTCCCTATATCAGCGCCGAATCGACTATAAATAGTTATTGAAAATGGCTGGGCATGCAAATATAAGCACAACCGTCCAATTGCAAATTGGATGAAAATCGCATGGACTTTGAGCTGAGGCACACTAAGGCAGAGTAATTCTGTAATCTTATCCTGTGGTTTATTCCGGTCAAACGTTGCAGAATTCGTAGCGGAGTGGTCATAAATTTTGGCACTCTTCCGAATTTAAAAAGGGAGTGCAGTTGGGAGGAGTTGGCGTTCCTCATGATTTTGGCAATGTCTTGTTGTGCACTGCCGTGACGTTCCGGTTGAACAGCATACCCGTGTGCTTATTCCGTTACTGCGTTAACAAGCTTTAATTCCGTCAGTGAGTTAGGTGGTCGGTCAATGACTAACGGGTGGCCAATAAGAAATTGCCCGCTGTTTTGGTCCTAACAGCTCAGTAGGCCTATAGTAGTAAGAGGGTCACTATAGTAAATAGATCTCTATACTTAAGAAAATTAAAATTATCACTATTTACCCAAATGACCCCTTATTCTTTTGAAAAAAAAAAACAAAGGACATTTTTACCACATACAGAGAGATAGAACTCTATTCTGGACTTTTTAGGAAGTTGTAAATTTGACAGTTCAAACAAGACCCCATTTGGGTGAAATGAATGAAAAATTTTCAATTGCTTGCCCCAATAATCCATATGTATGTGTGGGGGAAGTGGAAAGAATTTAGTATTGTGCAACCACCCTATGAATTCGCAGACCTCAAGAAGAAAATGCATGTGTGAAGGACTTGTTGGGGGATGTGGCGGCAGAATACTGAATTCTTGCCGGTGCGGAATTAAGTAATTATAGTAAGTAATTATAGTCCGGTGTTTCTGGTACATCCACGTCCGGCTACGTGGTAAGGAATAAGGACTCAATTAGTTGACTTTCACGCAACATTCGTTTCACGTTTTCCTTCTCGGTCTATGGAACCCGGACTCTGGCTCCGCCCGGCTATGCTTTCACACTGGCATTTGGCTACCTCTCACCCAAGACCCTTTTTTTGCACCTCTGTCACCAAATACCCTGGTTTGAAGCCGTCAGCTAAGTACACCCATACGTCCGTGTCATACGTGACGGTTTGCCAGTTCTATCGCCCCTCACAAATAGCTCTCACCCGTAAAAAAGTACAGGTTGTCCCTATATCAGCGCGAATCGACTATAAATAGTTATTGAAAATGGCTGGGCATGCAAATATAAGCACAACCGTCCAATTGCAAATTGGATGAAAATCGCATGGACTTTGAAGCTGAGGCACACTAAGGCAAGAGTAATTCTGTAATCTTATCCTGTGGTTTATTCCGTCAAGGTTGCAGTTTTTTTTTTTTTTTTTTTTTCACACTTTAGGTCAAACAGAACTGTATTAATGTGTTTTTGATGCTTTTGTGCTTACTTTAAACATGTTATGTGCATCATAAGTTCAAATAAACAATATTTTGAGAAAAATGACTTTAAATGCTCTGGAATGCTTTTATTTTCTTATCTTTAATTTATTATTTAAGACGTAAATATAGTCCAAATTACTTAAAAGTGGTAATTTTCTGATAAATTTGTTTTGAAGATATCAAATACATCAAAATCTCAAAAATCATATTTTGGCCAAAAATCATCTTTTTTGGCCCAAAAAGGTCAAAAAAATAAATTTGTATTTTTGGCAACAACTCTTATGAGAAACTATACCATATGAGCAGTTGATCTGACATGGTTGCCAGCTTGTAACAAAAAATGCCCACATAAATTTTTTCTGAACACATTTATGATACTTGGCTGGCTATCTGCTATATCAGCGCGAATCGACTATAAATAGTTATTGAAAATGGCTGGGCATACAAATATAAGCACAACCGTCCAATTGCAAATTGGATGAAAATCGCATGGACTTTGAAGCTGAGGCACACTAAGGCAAGAGTAATTCTGTAATCTTATCCTGTGGTTTATTCCGTCAAGGTTGCAGAATTCGTAGCGGAGGGGTCATATATGGCACTCTTTCCGAATTTAAAAAGGGATTGCATGTTGGGAGGAGTTGGCGTTCCTCATGATTTTGGCAATATCTTGTTTTGCCTGCCGTGACGTCACGGTTGACCAGCATACCCGTGTGCTTATTCCGTTACTGCGTTAACGAGCTTTAATTTTTATTCCGTCAGTGAGTTAGGTGGTCAATGACGTCACGGGTGGCCAAATAAGACATTCCCGTGATTTTGGTCCTTAACATGCTCAGTAGGCCTATAGTCGTAAGATTCACTATATCATGTAAAATAGATCTATAGCTTTAAAAAAATTAAAATTTATCACTATTTACCCAAAGACCCCCTATTCTTTTGAAAAAAGGAACATTTTTACCGAGAAGACCTCTACTTTCATGACTTTTTAGAAGATTTGTAAATTTGAAGTTTCAAACAAGACCCCATTTTGGGTGAAAATTGTTCAAATTGCTTGCCCAAATAATCCCTATGTATTTGTGGGAAGTTTGGAAAGAATTTAGTATTGTGCAACCACCCTATGAATTCTGCAGCCTCAACAGAATAAACTGCATGTTGAAGGATGTGGCGGCAGAATACTGAATTCTTGCCGGTGCGGAAGTAATTATAGAAAGTAATTATAGTCCGGTGTACTCACAGTCCGGCTACGATGGTAAGGAATAAGGCACTCAATTTAGTTGACTCTTCACGCAACATTAGTTTCACGCTTTATTCCGTTATCGTCTGTGGAACCCGGACTATGGCTCCCGCCGGACTATTGCTTTCACACTGGCATTTGGCTACCTCTCACCCAAGACCCTATTTTTGCACCTCTGTCACCAAATACCCCATGGTTTGAAAGCGTCAGCCTTACACCCATACGTCCGTTTCATACGTGAGTGTTGTCGTCCCCGTGAAATTTTGCCAGTTCTATAGCTCCTAAACCTCAAATTTGGCCCAAAATTAATTTCCAAAGTCCGAAAACCCTTCTTTTGCTAAAATTTTAATTCACAAGCTCCCAAGTCTGGCGCTTCACACTGCACACCCGGTACCCCTACCCAAACCAAAGTTGAGGGACCAGGTGTGTGGCCCACAAGTACTTAGTGTCTGCGTTCAACCTGCTGAAGTATCGGGAAATTTTTTGAGATTTCAATAATTTCAGTATTTTTTTTTTGCAAAATTAACATGTCTTCTAAGTTATGCTAGCAATGACGATTTCAAATGTCTTATATCCATCAAATAAGCACATTTCTAGCAGCCTTCACACTTCATCACACTTGTTATACACTAGTCTCAACTCCATGGCACAGTTCAAAAACTTCAACTCAGTACTGTAATTTTCAAATATTAACTCAGCTGTCAGGTATGAGTCATGATACCCAGAATGCAAAAGGTCAGTTCATGTTATCATACAGGTAAACAAGAAGGTCACTGTAATTGTGCCCCTGGAATGATGCTATATTGTAGGCTCTTTTGCATACAATTAGCAATCAAGGTTATAGATAAACAACCATTGTATTCAGTATGACCTCTGACATGGTTTTGCATTACAGTTCACATACATGTGGATTGAGGAAGGGGTTTTTAATTTAAAAGGAAATGTAAATTGACAAATTTCAAAATTGCTTTTCGTCTTTTAGTTTTATTGCTTTCCATCTGTTGGCATCAACACTGAGAGCAAATCCCAATACATTCACTTATGGCTCCAACCAGGGGAAGGGGGGGGGGGTAATTTAGTGGACATAATGCATCATGTGCAAACATATCAACATAACATGGGGTATAGACTTGTGGCATATTCATTTTTTCCAGAAAAAAAATCTATTGAAAATGTTCAACCACAATCCTAACCACAACATAATCACAACTGCTTTTTTTTAATTCAATTCTTTACTTCAATCTGGTAGCAGAAAATGGACAAAATTAAGTCCATTTTTTTAAAAATCCATGTTTTTAGTCACGCTGCTCTTCCTCTCGTAGTTTCTACAAGCAATCTGGCCGCCCGATGCTGAACCATTTCCAATTTCTGTTTGAGTTCCTTGTTATGTGGATCCCACATTGTACTTGAGTATTCTAAATGAGGCCGGACCAAGGTTTTATAAGCCGTTGCCTTAAGCTCAGTTGTACATGGGTGTAGGTTCCTGCATACAAGATTAAGTACTCTTTTGGCTTTTGAGACACAGTGATTTATGTGGTCATCCCATTTGAGACTATTGTTAATGTGTACCCCTAAGTATGAATGTGATGCAGTTTCTTGTAAAACGGTGTTTCCCAATTTATAATAATGTGTAGTTGCGGACCTGGCATGAGTGAGTTTGAGGACATAGCATTTTTGGATGTTGAATTTCATTTGCCAGATGTCCTGCCAGGTGTACAATTTATCAAGGTCGGCCTGTAAACGAGAAACATCAGAGTTGTCGTGGATGGGACGATACATAACACAATCATCGGCAAATAAACGAACCTCTGATGAGATGTTATTTGGGAGGTCGTATATGTATGCCAGGAATAATAATGGGCCGAGTACGGTGCCTTGCGGAACGCCTGATCTAACCTGCACCCAATGTGAATGATCTCCATCCACGACAACTCTGTTCCGTTTAGTTAAGAAATTAGATATCCAAGTGTGTGTCCTTCCTGTGATACCAAAGCATTTCATCTTGTACAATAATCTGTTGTGAGGAACACAATCGAAAGCCTTGCTAAAATCCATGATGATCATATCAACAGGGACGTTTTATCCAAGGATTTAACAAGGTCATCGGTTGTTAAAATGAGTTGTGATTCGCAGGAATGCTGCGATCTAAAACCATGTTGCCGGTCTGTCAAAATTTTGTATTTGCTAAAGTGATGCATGATTTTACTATGTATAATATGTTCAAATATTTTGCAACTGATAGGAGTTAAGGACACGGGGCGATAATTAGCTGCAGTGGCTCGGTCGCCCTTTTTAAATATTGGGCTGATGTTGGCTGTAAGCCAATCTGCAGGAAGATCACCGGACAATAAAGACTTATTAAAAATATGAGTCAGAGCTGGTGACAGTTCTGTAGCATATGATTTTAGCATTTTTGCGCTCACACCATCCGGGCCAGGAGCTTTGTTTTCATCAATTTCTTGCAACAATTTCAACACCCCCTCTTGGGCGATAACAAAGTCTGGCATTTGTGGATACTTGTGATGGCTGGGAAAGTTTGGCATTGGTTTTTCGTTGGTGAACACAGATTCAAACTGGCTATTCAAGATTTCTGCTTTGTTCTTGGTATCAGAAATTAATTCACCATGGCCATTTCTGAGAGCTGGAATACCAATACTATCTTTCCTAAGTTTTTTAACAAAATTCCAGAATTGTTTGGGTGATTCAATACAAGATGAACGTACCCATTTCCAGTATGAGTTCTTTGTTTCTTTTTGAACAGCCTTTCTCATGTTTTTGAATTTTTGTTTATCAATCTCTGAACCAGTAGATCTTGCACGCTTAAATGCTCTTTGCTTTTTCTAAGTAACCGTTTGATCCTGTGAGAGATCCATGGAGTGGCATTTCTCTTAGAGGAATGTTTGAAAGGGATATGTTTATCCATACTACTAAAGATCCCATTTTTAAAGGTAGGCCTATCCCAATCTTCTTCAGCACTTGAGGTGCAATTGCTGGTAATTTGTTACTCAGGTCTGATAGGTCTTTTTTCAGGCCCTCTACGTTAGCTTTATCATATCTGTAAATCTTCTAGGTTTTGTTACTTGCAGCCTGGGATGAGAAAGAAGATCTACCAAAGGGATCCCATCGTGGTCACTGATACCGGTGTCATATATTACAGCGTCCGTGTGACTGAGTGTCCTACCACCCATCTGTCTATTGTGTTCTCCATTGAGTGCTGTATGCATCATTTGTTTCAGCACTGTACCCGAATGGCCTCGTCTACAAGGTCACGGTTTATTCCGTACATGTTGCTATGGTAAGCCTATAGGACACTCTTTCATGGAGGACACTCAGCTTCTTTACACCGGGAATAATAATAGATCTTGCAACAAGCGTTGGGTTGTTAGTGAGAAAGAGGTCTAAAATCCTATCCTCACGCGTCGGTTCCGTGACCATTTGCTCTAAATTAAATTTAAAACGGATCGCCATCATCGACTTTTTGCTATACAAAGTGCCATTTTTCTGTCGGCAAGATGCGTAGAATTTCCCTAGCAAGTCATCAAATTCCGAATTCGGCAACCTTTCCACGGCCTGCAGATTGGTCATCACCGCTGTCAAATAATCCTCGAATATCTCACGGCGTATTTTACCTGCCGTTTGGTATTAGCACTATCAGGTGCGTCTAGGATTCCTCTAAGACATTCGTCATCTACAAGCTCAAACATGTCAAAGCGTGGCTGCGATTTAGCCATTTCGTTGCCATTGTTCGGTGTTGTTTGTACCGGCTTCCAGTTCCAGTAAATGTGAAACAAAAATTCCACCAAAACGATGGTCTGCTTCACACACAGAAATTGTGAACCCAGCGAGTTCGCGTTGTATTCATCTCTTACACCAACTTCAATATGTACACTCATAATACGGATGAATATTTCGTACGACAGTCTTTTACGCTGGGAAGAGGTGTTCCGGGCATAGTTCATGAACTATGCTCGCTCTTCACAGGCATAGTTCATTTTTGGTTCAATTCTTGAAGCTCGTTGAATTTATGCCTCCACTTTTCACCAATCAGATGACAGGGATCTATATATGAGGTATATAAAGATAACTATTCTTTTTCGTTTTGATTCAATGTTTTAGCTCCACGACGGCTGCCCGTAGTTGGCGCGTATGCTTCGGGATTCATAGACGATGCAGCTCCTAGTAGGGCCATTGATGGGGACAATTCTCCTGATTTAAACTCAAAGTCCTGTTTTATTTCTGGTAAGTTGAAAGATTTTATCTTTCCCAACATACTTAAATGCACAATGTGCTGACGAAATATGTGTTGACCTAAACAAATACATGTTCCCTACTTAAGGTCATATTTTTCACCAATGTTCCTGCATTATAAACATTTTGCATTATTCTTCCTTTCTTTTTCTTTGTTGAGTACGTCTCAGTACTTTTGAAGAAAGGTAGATAACGAACGTAAAACGGATTACTTTTACTCAATTCAAACTTTAAAATTAAAATTTTGTGTTTTGCTTTGCAAAGCTTTTTTTTTCCTTTTCACTTAAAGTTCTTAGAAAATAATCAAAATGGTTGCAGAGACATTTCATTTTCACAGTTGGTCCAACTGTTGATATTCCCTTGTGTGCCAACGGAAAGCACCAAACAAATAAGCAGTAAACGAGATTACTGTTAAACTTTGTTCAAGTATTTTGACAATATATACCGACAGTTCTAGCCGGACACCGATTATCTTGACATTGTGTCTATCTTGCTTTATTTATTGCACAACAACGCCATCGGTTTGGCAAATTTGTTCGGCCCTTATTTATTTATTTATTTTTGCTATTATACCGTATTTGTCATACATATTTTTACCTTATGTATTTTAGTCAAATACCTTATTTCATATATAGATTCTTCTGATCCTTGGCTCCGGATGGATCTCGGCCAGGAGTTCAAAGTTGAAAATGTCGTCATATTTCCAGTAACTACGGTGGAAAACACTGCCGATGGTAAGAGGTCATTTATATAAATATGTATCTCATTGATGTTACAAAGTTGTATCAACTTTTTAATGCCTTTAATTTTTATTATAATAAAATGTTACAAACATATACATTCGCCAGCTAATGTTTTATAAATGCATCATATTTGAAAGTCTATAATACACCTTTGAATTAAATAGTGTTTGGTTTGTCTGTTTTGATAGTTAGATCACTATCGATATTTGAGTATCATGCATTAACATTTATGTCAATTGTCATATAACTATTAATGTATGGGTATATGTGTTGTTTTCCATCATTTTGAGTCTACACTTGTTTTCCATTCCTAAAGCTTCCAGGTGCTTTCCACTGCTTGATGCTCTATTTGCCCACCAATTTTGCTCTTTCAGATGTTGCTCTTCAAGATGTTTACTTACCAGTGGTCAGCCATTTACCAATTGGTCAGCCTGTCCATGTTGAATTTTTATCTTTTTATTTTTGTGTCGTCTGCAAGAATTGCAGAATGCACATATAGTCGATGGGACATGTCCTTCTATGCTGTTGTTTTGTGGTCTCCATCGGGGGGCTGGGGGAAAACCAAGTGTAAATTCATAATTAATTATTAAAATCATATAATCGCCTCTTCCCACAAATAAAACTGGCACATTTTTTTGAAAAAGAATAAAATGTCACTTCAATTTCATTTCCCCAATATCAGTTACAAGTGGATACACATAGACTTCAGCAAACAATGGAGTTAAAGATATTCAATCACCGGCCCGGTATGCGGTGTATAAAAACACTTCAAATTCCCTTTCATCTGGGAGTGCAGGACCATTGTTATATTGTCGCGCAGCTGAAGAGATTTCAGCTGTTACGCTCTCCAATTTAGACTGAGTACTTTCAGGACAAAATACTTAACCTCATTCACAATAAATAAATATTGAGCTTCTATAGTGCGTGTTCAATTAACTTTGGCCATGTTTTTCATCATTTATTCGAAAAGGAAGAAACATGAACAAACATCGTAAGAGAATGTTTCTGGGCAAGCTTTGACCTAACAACTTTGTGCAGAACCAAAATCCGTAACTTATTGCTTAACTTCATTTCTATTCAATTTACCGCGTTTCAGAAGAAAATTTAGTGTCAACGACCTATATTATAATGTACACTGGTTAGTTATTGTGAGAGAGGACGGGTATTTGTCACTCAACACGAATCGTGGAGGTGGTTACACCCGGCTATAACAATGGCCCTACATACCCGGCCCATTGTAATATCTTTAGCTCATGGTTTGCTGAAGTCTATACATATCTATTGGTCTCTGATATTGGGAAAAAGAAATTGAGGTGACATTTTATATATTTTTTAAGAAAATGTGCCAGTTTTATGTGCGGGAACAGACAGTTATGTGATCGTAATAATTTATTATGAATTTACACTTGGTTTTCCCTTAGCCCCCAGATGGGGACTACAGAATTTGTTATACAGTTGGTTATTTGGTCCACGTCCCATGGTCTAATAGGGATTACTCTGGTCATATGACTGTGTGTGTGTGTGTCTGTGGTCAAAATGTTAACCCTTAATATATTGCATGCCGTAGGAGTTCCGTAAGGGCTTCGATGATGTAACTTGGTGGAAAGGAGGGGGTGGGGTGGGGTGACATATTGGTAACCTCATGTGATCTTGGTGACTTCATGTGATCTTTGGCCGGTCAAAATGTTAACCCTTTCACGCAAGGATTGTAAGTTATCTGGAGTTCCGAAAGGCGTATAATGATGTAACTTGGTGGAAGGAAGCATGATTAAGAGTTCTCGACCTGATTAGATTTTGGACATATTTTGGGCAAATTATATTTGCAAATCATCTAATTAATAGTCAAAAATCAGCGTAATCGCTATCTTTTTGTGAAACTGTAACAATGGGATTATGCAATTCCTTCACTGCACAAAAACTCATTATGCCAACATCTCGGTGTGAATTATTGGAGTGGAAGGGTGGGGTGTTGGGGTAGGGTGTGGAAAGGTGGAGTGTTGGGGAGGTGGAGGGTGTGGTGGGAGGGGGATAGAATAGGTAGGGTATTTGAGGAGGGGTAGGAAGGGGTGTTGGGGGAAGGGTGGGGTGTTTGTGGAGGGGTCCGGTGGGTTTGGGGCGGGGTGGGATGCGTCGGGGTTTGGGTTGCGGGTGGGTTGGGGGTACGTCTGGGAGGGGTTGGGAGGGGGCGGAATGGGTGTTGCGTCGGGGCGGGGAGGGGTGGAGGTGCGTCGGGGAGGGGCAGAGGGGTCGTCGGTGAGGTGGGGTAGGTGCGTTCGGGAGGATTGCATTGGAGGACCGGGGTGGGGTGCGTCTAGAGGGGGGAGGTGCGTCGGGGAGGGTGCACCGGGAGGGGACAGGGTGGGGTTCGTCGGGGAGGGAGCTTGTGAGGTGATCTCAATGTTGACCTTGGTGACTCATGTGACCTCGGTGTTCTCATGTAACCTTGGTCCCTCTTTTGCCCTTGGTCACCTCATGTGACCTTGGTGCGCTCAGCCTGAGCTCATGGTGGGTGCGTCGGGAGGGGGCGGGGTGGGGTGCGGTCGGGAGGGGCTGGTGGGGTGTTCCGGAGCGGGGGACAGGGTTGGGGTTCGTCGGAGAGGGGGACAGGGTGGGGTTCGTCGGAGAGGGAGCGGAGTAGGGCTTCGGGGAAGGTGCAATCGCGAGAGGGAAGTTGGGGTGCACCGGGGAGGGAAGGGTGGGGTGACCTCGGGAACCTCACGTGACCTTGGTGGACTCATGTGGCTTCGGGTGAGCTCATTTTACCTTGTGACCTCATTTGACCTTGGTGACCTTGTTTTGACCACTGTGATCTTAGTGACCTTCGAGACCTAATGTGACCTTGGTGTCCAGTGAGCTTGGTGATCTCATGTTACCTTGGTGACCGCATGTCACCTTTGCCCCATTCACAACCGCTGGACGGGCAAAACGACAGTAGCGGTTCAACTACCACGATGTAATTTTTATTGCAGTGTTATGACGACATATAGTGACATCTTTTCTATTACTCATACATCCTAATTAACATGATTAATATTACACAAAAAACTAATTGTTAAGACTGGTTCGTCAATTCTACTACATCTATTTCAGAAAACTTACCCAAAACAAACGATAAAAACAAAAAGCAAAATCCGTAATATTTTTGTGCAAAGATGCACCTGAATGTCCTACTATTTCTCTTTCTTTAAGAATCCAACCTCCTTTCATTTACCATAATTTCATAACTATCTCCCCAATTAATCCCAACAGACAACCCTAATTCTAAAAAAAAGACTGAGGTTAATGTTCCCGAAATATATTAAAAGGTTAGCAACATATTGTATATCCAATTTAGAAAATATCTTGGTATTGAATTTTTTGTTCCGTTAATAGAACTTAAATGTATCCCCTTATCCTCAAGATATGTTCCTTATTGTCCCTTTAATCTGAGATAACATCTGTTAACTGATATACAAAGTTGAACCCTCGAATACGGTCTTTTATCTCTGGAGATAACAAAGATTATCTTAAATGCTTTGAGATAACGAATCTTTATCCCTAGATAAGCTTTTGTTGTACCCTATAAGACCGTTATTTTCTATTAATTTTTGTTTTCTTTCAGGTAAAGCCTGTTATATGAGGTTCAGCTTGCTACCTCCAGCTAAGGATGTGTTAACTCAAGATAAGGCGTGTTATTTCAGGTTAGACTTTGTTATCTCGAGATAGTCACTGCAAAATAACACCAAGTCGGTGGCAAGCTTCTATCTCGGTGTTTGTTTCTGGTGTTAAAATTTCGTATTGAACCCCCGCTCTGTGTGTGCGCAACAATTTTAATTAGCATTTTGGTGAACTGCTTATGAAATAGAGGTAAGCATGTACAAATAGAAGCAATAATCAAAGTCAATCATTTCTACTAAATTCACATTTTACAAATAAAATGTTAACACCAAAGTTTAGTGTTAATTAACAACAGAGGGTGTGGTCCAGGAGGGGTTTTAAATTACACCAGTGGTGTCCCTCTGAACCGGCAGTTTTAAAAAATAATTGACAAACCGGCATGTGTGGTGTAAAATTAACACCAACGTTTCCCATCTACATTGTACCACCAAAGATTGGTATTAATATACACTAACATGGTGTGTATTTAACCCCGAATGGGTGTAGAACTAACCCGGTGGTGCGGTCCCTTATTCATCCAGAAGGGTGTTAAAATCAACTACCCATGGTTTTTAAAGAAAGTTAACACTCCCGTTTTTGCAGTGAATTGTTAAGTCCAGATAAAGACCGTCATTTTGGGTTAGCTCTGTAACCCCTAGATTAGGATCGTTACTTGGGAATTCACTTGGCTATCAAATAAGCATTACTTGCTCTAGATAAGAAACCGGTTATTTTGGGTGTCAGCCTTTGTTAACCTGAGATAAGACGTTGAATCCCAAGTAACGGTCCTTACCTGGGGTTATATCTTGATTTGGAGACCTGTTTTCTTATCCCATACATGCAATTTATTCGAGATGGACTTTTGTTATTTGGAGTTCAGGCCTTGCAATTCCGAAAAATCTCCGAAACATCAGGTAGATACACACTGAAAGATAAGCCATCATGTAAAAGAATGTAATAAAATTAAACCAACTAAACACATATAAAGTATAAAATACACGTCGCGGTTCGCGAACCGCTAAAACCCCCTGGCGGGAGCGGTTTACAATTTTTAATAATCAGCTGCAAATCCCCCCCTTAAACCCCAAAAATCCCCCTTAAAACCCCAACAACCCCCCTTACTAACCTGAGCAACCCCCCTTAAACTCGTGCAACCCAACCTTAAACCACATCAAGCCCCCTTAAGCTCCAGACAACCCCCCCTTTAAAACCCGGACAACCCCCACCTTCAAACCCAACAATTCCCCCTTAAAAAGCCCAGACAAAGAACACCCCACTTAACCGTGGACAACCTCCTTTTAAAACCCATACAACACCTTTAAACCCCACACCCCCTAAGTGTACAACCCCTTAAACCCGGACAACCCCCCTAAAACCCGGACAACCCCCCCTTAAACCGACACAACCCCCCTTAAACCTGGACACGCCCCCTTAAACTCGTGCAACCCAACTTAAACCACAACAAGCCCCCTTACGCAGCCAACCCCCTTAAACCCGGACACCCCCTTTAAACCCAGACAAACAGGCCACACTAAAACCCAACATGCCCCCTTAAACCCAACACCCCCCTTAAGCTGGACAACCCCCTTACGCCCGGACCCCCCCTTAAACCTTGACAACCCCCCTTAAGTCCTGACAACCCCCTTAAACTCCTGCAACCCACCTTAAACCCCACCAAGCCCTTAACCAACAACCCCCTTAAACCCGGAACACCCACTTAAACCCAACAATCCCCTTAAACCCAACACCCCCCTTAATCTGGACAACACCCCCCTTAAACCCAGCACCCCCCTTAACCACCCGACAACCCACCTTAAAACCTAATCAGCGCAGAGGACATGATTCCCCCACCCCTCCATTCAGTTCAATCAAAATCAGACTTATGATCTCAGCATCGTTTGTTTCACAATTTTTTGGGGTTAAAATACCCCCAATTTAGCCCAATAAATATCCAAAATAGCTATTTAATTAGCATATTCAATGTCGCCACAAACCTAATCAACGCAGGAGTACATGATTCCCCACCCTCCACCAAGTTACATCACTGCAATCGTACTTATTTTATCTTCAGATGTTTGTATCACAAGCTTTGTTGGTAAAAATACACCCAAATTAACTCATTAATTTTAACTTAGTACTATTAGGCATAATGCCACTCCCATATCTATCAGATAAGGGCATGGCAGTCCGCGATCCCACCCCACCAAGTTACACCACCATACCCTTATGGTCTCATTTTATCGCTGTTTCACAAGATTTTGTTGGAAAATTACCCCCAAATTACTCATTAATTATGCAAATTAGGTACCTCATTACATATGCCCCTCCCATCTAATCAATGAAGGGCATGGCAGTTCCGCTCCCCCCACCAGTTTACATCACCATAACCCTTTTGGTTCAATGTTATAGGCGTTCAACACGATTAGTTGGACGCCCAGCCGCGCAGACGCGCAGACGCCAAGCCGCCGCCGTCCGCCGCCGCCGCCGACGCCTTGACTGATAGCATTAATCCCCCGCTGCTTTTCAAGCCAGGGGATAAAAAGTACTACATCACATGAGTTTTCAATACAATGCTAAACCTCTAAGGTGAGGTTCCTTGAACACCCTGCGTTATCTAATAACGCAGGGCCCAGAATAATCAGGCGTGTCTCATCTTGTTACCATCCCTCTTATTACTGCGGAATACGTCAACACCACACCGTATTCGTAAACAGATTAATACCCAAGTCCCAGTCTATTTGGCAATTCTGATATCATTTAGTGTCAGTTGATGGAGAGGCGACAGTGGAACTTTTCGGCAGATCTGACTGAAGTCGACCGAAGATGCAGCGGGAGCGTCACTATAACAGCAACTCGTACTGGTGGAGGCTCATCTACCTCTGTCGGTAAGTTGTATTGCCCCAAATTAAAAGAAATAAAAGAATAGTAGAAAGAACTGCCATCCAATACCTGGAAATAAGTCCCCCAAAAAGAACTCCCCACAACTGAAATTTGTCAAGTTCAAACTATCCATCGGGTTATACATATGGATATCATTTGAAAGTAGTGTTTATCTGCGCGTCTTTTGCACCTCTGTTGTGCCATTAAACAAGTGGTATCCAGGGTGGGGTAGATTACTTATATCGGGTGATAATCTGTGACACTTTTAGTAATTATGTAAAATTCTTTCATTTCGTGTTGTGTGATGTGTGTTGGCAAATCTTCAGGAATTATCGGTTGCTATAGTGTTGGCGAAATTATGGTCCTTTAAATCACAAATAGTTGCTGATAAGACCATTATTTTGGGGCTGGGATGTTTGAAAATTTAATCAGCACAGGCGGACTTTCTCCAAAGGTTAGTGTCATGTAATTTTAACATAATGGGGGGGCTTGTAACCGTTTTCGTGTCACGTATGGAAATTCTCCCGCCCCTTCCTCGCATTAATGAATTGTACCTTAATTGTTATTTATTCATTTTTATAGTTAAAACATTAATGGTTTTGATTTTTAGGTCCAATCTCCTGTTATTTCTTTGGATTAGCATGCTTTGTTTTTCACTTGTTACTTTTTGTCATCCACAATTGTGCCAATGCTCTTCGTTCTTTGTAGAATACTGTACTGATATTCTTCTTAGGTCTTCCGTGACATATCAGTGCGGTATCTGTCAATTCCCCCGAACACTATCGTGGAAATGTCCGATGCACTTTGCTACTCAGGAGATTAAGAATTGGCTGTATTCATAGACGACAATATTTGTGAAATCTTAGGACCATTTATGGTTTAATTTCACAGCGCTTTTTTGGTGCTCGATTTGGCTCAAGATGCTCGACTACTGTGGAAATACGCGACAAGATGGTAAGGCACTGGTGAACAAGTTTTAAGAATGTGTTCATCCATACTAAGTATTTAAATAGTTAAATATTATTCTACACTACAAGAATCTGTGTTTTCATTGAAACCTAAAACTTATATATATCCGCGGTTTTCGCGATCACCTGGGTTTCATCGCGATCACCTGACTTGTGAATGACCCTCGTTTAGCGGTTTTCTCTGACCGAACCAGTTTTACCATCATTTGAACCTCCTTTGACCTTGATTGACCCCTACTGACCCTTGTCGTGACTTTAAAATGTTGGCATCAACATCGACCCCACCCTCCAAGTTTCATATCCATACCCACTTTTTTTTACCCCATTTCATCTCCTTTGACCTTGATGACCCCGAATGACTTTAGATCCACTAACCAATACAAAACGATGCTTACCGGATGGTGTAAGCAACACAGGAACGTCGAACCGGTTTCCGAGAAAATAGACTTGACTTCCTTTGACCTTGAATGACCCCTAATGACCTTCTCATGTCCTTTAAATTTTTCGGCATCAACAATCGACCCTACCCTCCAAGTTTTATGTCCATACACCAACGTTTACCCTATTTGAACTCCTTTGACCTCGAATGACCCTGGTGACCTTTGATTCACTAACCAATACAAACTCAGTCTTCGAAAGGTCAATATATAATGAAAGAGAAAGAGAGCAGTATACGTGTACAGTCTGAAATTATTATTTTCCAGAGGTGACTTACTCATTGGATGTAATTGACACCATCAGTGAAGCAAGTGGACCACTGAGAATTGAAGTCGACCGCACAGGCACAGGACTCATGCAGACAGGATCAGCAAGTGAGCGTCTTCATTTTCGTATTATATCAAGTTAATCATGCCAAACTGTATTTCCATAATCATAGTAATATAGGTTTTCCCGGCCAATTTCGCAACTTAGGTGTTCCATTTTATAAAAGGCACATTCGTTTTCGCGCGAAATTGAACGATGATGTATATTGTTATTTCAATTAAACAAAACGTCATTCGATTTCGTTAAAGGAGCATTCGACCGCGTAGAATGGTCGACCAATTGCGTAACTAGCTCAATCGATTTCAATTGGATTAGCTTTGCGATTCAATTCATGTTTTCTATTTCGCCATTGAGATAACAAAAATGAAAAATGTTCTTTTGAATTAGCAATATTTTGCGCGTAATCATATAGTCAGGGAAAATCATTCCTTCCTCAGCATTTCGGCATTGAACAATATTATATGACTGATATATAGATGTTATGGAATTAAAATGACCTGATGGTATCCTTATTTAAAAAAAACAAAAAAATTAGATCTTTCTGAAAGGAATGGATTATGATTACAGATAAAAAGTATTCATTCGAAAGTTTTTACATAATCATCCTAATGAGTGTAGCACAAAGATGCTCATAATTAAAACACGGTGACCTTTAAAAGCATGATCAGTATCAATGCTGAGCATCATACACAGTGATATGTATATAATGAAAAGTGAAGCTAACTGCAGTGATAAGCTGAGTAAAGCAGAGAATGAAACGTTAATCTCTTCTCTTGCAATATGAAACTCATAAGCAACTTAAAGACACTATCAGTGATTTGAAAAATATTTGAAATTTGCAGGAATAGGCTTCAAAGTGAAGGATAAGTCTGTAGAATTCTCATATTACCTTTTCCAGCTGTAGAATTGAAAGAAAAGGAAGAAAACCGCAGTGTTCCAAGATACGATTCTCCATTGAATTACGTGTTGTAGTAAGTGTCCGTTCGGACAGTAATGACTAAAATCTCCGATTCTGTCCTTATTAGGTTGCTTCTGGTCTTATCATTTGCAGGGTATGTTAGGATGCCTGTACTTGTTACGTACATGCTAAAATCTGATTTTTGATGATTTTTTCGATTTGCTGATTTAGCAAATCACTGATAGTGTCTTTAACAGAATAAAGTTAAAGGCTTTAAAGAGATTTTTATTTGAAAAATGAACATTCTAATTTGACGATTCAAATAATCATGTGAATGAAAAATAGCCGCCATCAAGACAAATGTTTAGTGTGTTCGAAAAGTTTGAAAACACGTTTTAAATTGTCCCAGCCGTTTGGATAGTGGAATAAAAAATGTGCACTAAATTGGCCCATAAAACTAATGAACGTGGTCACTCGACCACATTTGGAGTCGTTTTTGCTCAAAACATCAAAAGAAAGAAAAAATTTCATGGGCAAATAAGAAACATATGTACTTTCATACATAATAAAAATATAGGCCTATAATTATATGTGTGTCCTGAAGATATGAAATTTCCTCAAATTTGTTTTGACATGTTTTACAAAAATAAAAATTTTACTGATTTTGTCATTGTAGGTCTATTAAACGTAATCGTATATTGTAGGTCTATAACGTAACGTAATTGAATCCATAATCGCTAATTAGAATAGCAATCCACGAAATTGAAAATCAACCGTACATTGTTTCGCACCGTTCTTGTTTACGCATTATGTTACAACTCCCTTTAAAATGTTGTACTTACTATTTGACATTTCGCCGGTAATAAATCATCTGACAATTTGACCACAACACACTATGTAGTCCAATTTCAAGATAGTGAAGGACATAAAATGCCCTGGGGGCCATCAGGTCTAGACTTCAAAGGATGTGATGATGCCCTCAGGGCATTTATGTCCGCCAGCATCCTGAAATTGGACTACATGTGTTGTGGTCAAATTTTCAGATGATTTATTACCGGCGAAATGTCAAAGAGTAGGTACAACATTTTTAAGGGAGTTGTAACCTAATGCGTATAGCGAAAAAAGTTGCTGATTTTTCGAAATAAATGCGAAATGGCGAAATTGAAAGCATAAACACGAACTTGCATTACCATAAGCTAACGGTTATGCTGTACAACGAAATTGATTGACGAAAAATGGAATAGAGCGCTCATAGTACAAAATTGTACTTAGGATTTAGACCGATAAGCCCAAATTGATTGCCAAATTATTTTTATGATTGATAAAAGTGCGAAATTGGCCGGGAAAACCTATATTAATTCATTAGTTCAGCAGACACGGAAATAATATGTAACACAAAAAACACACATCAGAGTTGATTCTCATGGCATACACCTTGTTTGACCGGTCAGTGACCTCTGTGGGTTGTGAGTAACAGTCTGTGATATTCATGTAATAGACACATTTTGTTGATTAAAGTTACGCCAAACTTAAAAGTTAGCCTACAAATGTCTTTAGCCTCAATGTCACTCTCTGCTTTTGGGTATGTTATTTTATGTGTAAAATATATCTCTATTCTTCCAATGGCCTAGACATCATTAGCGAGCAAATTGAATAAATTTCATATTTTTTGAAAATGTGTCAGTACCGCTTTAAATATATGTCATTCTGGTTGATCTGGTTACTGATGTTATATTGATTTTACTAATGTTATATTTATATTGATGTTGTTGATGCCTGCTTTTAGACACTCAGTCCATCTTTTTGTTAGCATTGTTAGTGTCCTACAGTGGCGTACCGACCGGGGAGGCAAGTTGCCCCCGCTGGCTCGAAAAAACGGGACGATATGGACTAAAATATGCATATGCACAATATGCCTAAATTTGGGCAAAATTAAAGTAAATTCGGCGATTTTTGCACATTTCGTCAAGTTCAGATATAAATGGAGCAAATCACTGGGACGACTTACGAATTTTGCCCCCTCTGCTGGGACAACTTGGAAATTTTGCCCCCTCTGGATCGACTGCCTCGGTACGCCACTGGTGTCCTCTTAGGGGGTTTACCACAAAGGCGGGAAGGTGGCATTCGTTGGATATGGCTTAAGTATTTCTGTCCTTTTAGTCAATTGTTAATGATGTTGAATACCATATCTAGGGTTTTGTGTATGGTGGTATTGCGGATTTTGTTGAGTCTTGTCACTCACACTTTTGCCTGAGGCACATCATTTCGAAGATATCAACCTGTTTTCGACCTTTTCCTGAGGTCTATGTTTCTGTCGCATGCAGTATTTTGACCAAACAAGTACTTGGTATACATGTAGTTCTAACTTGGTGTTGGCTTAGATGATTTTGACATTTCAGATGTTTTGAAGTTTTAAGCGGAATTTCATTAGGATATCATTCTCTACCAGCCTACCTGTTCACATTTTTGTGTCGCCTGCCTTAAGGCAGGAAGACACATAGGAATCACATTGTCCACTGTTGTTGTAGTCTGATGTCTGTTGTCGATGTAATCTGTTCTTGTTCTGCACATTTGCCAGTCATATGAGCAATGTAAGATCCCTCGTTTGTTGATGAGGTCAAAGGTCACATACCAAGGTCAAAGGTCAGGTGAGGTCAAGTTGTAAGAATGTAAAATTGTCCTGAATTGAAAAATTAAGTTCAATTTGAACTAAACTTGGTTTATGGATATTATATACATGCAAACCCTTATTTCTTTATGAGGTCAAAGGTCACATGCAATGCAGAACACATCGCTGTGCGCAGAGGGCGTAATATTGCGCCTTGAAGACGTTATTGGAAATGAGGTACTCTAAGTTTTCATTACCTTAAATTATCTATCCTCTTCGTGAATGGTCATTTATGGTGTCATTTAAGATCATTGTTGCAATTTCTTTTAAAAATGCCACTTCCGGCAGAGAATTGGGTGCGTATTAGCTCAGAATAATCTTTGAATAGTGTTTTGGTATCAGTGTTATTTGATACTTTATGATTTTAAAATTAAAAAATATTTTAGGGTTTTGTGGTAATTGCGTAAAAAATGCTTAAAATGCTGCTACACATAAAAATATTATTTATCAATTTGCTCAGAATTACAAGAACCTCAAAGAAAATAGGTAATTTGGGTTCTGCCTTTTATGTAAAGCATCGTGGAATTCGAGGGTGATATTCTAGGATTTAATGTGAGGTTTGGGGTTTAGGGTGAGCGTTAGGATTAGAGTTAGTGTTAGTATTAGGTGTGTTTTATATTTTCTTGATGTTCACAAAAAAAAAAAAACAAGAGCGGTCACCACCCGTGTGGATTCGTAGCACCTGTGGTTTGGTGGGTTGTGACCGGTTTTACTTCACAGCCCGTTTTGGGACGACCTTTAGGGAATGACTAATTGGTAAATGATGCAACGGCCCTTTAAAAGATAAACTAAAGAAATGGTCCTTTAACTTTGTAATGATGGAATGGTCTGGTATTTGGTAAATAGCACTTTAAATTAATGATGATCCCTTTAATCGTGTTAATTACACTATATCCTAATAGTACATCGCACCATTGCGCATCGGACCTTTACACTTGCGTTTCCAGCTAATCCCATCGCCACGTAAACTTTTTGGACTTAAAAATTTAAATACATGTAAAAGTCTTATCTAAATTAAGTCCTTTCGAATTGAAAATAACCTTTAAATTAATTAAAAACTGGTTATAAACCCATTTAAAGATTTATTTTTGAATCTAAAGGAATTGTTTTTAAGTCCCAAGAGGTTTTGTCACTAATTATCAGTCTGCTTAGACTTCAAAGTAAATCTAAGGAATTTAGAGAGAGGGGCTATCAGGGGGAGTAACGATGGATATCTGAATCTACTTTTCTCAGACCGGGAAACAAGAGAGAGAGAACATTGTTTCTCAATGTCATATTTATAACAGCGGGATTTTATTATTTGTTTTATATTGCAGGATAATTCCCTTTTATGATCACCTTTTGTTTTTATATATTTTATAACTACATTATCCAACTTTGATAGGATTATATTGCAATATAATTTGTATATTTGATTTATTTTCACCCTGCTGGGAGTAAGGATTATCAATGTTCGGCGCATATAGGCCTAAGCGATATTTGATCACTCAATTATGGTTATGGAACCTTTATTTTAACGAATCACTATTGGGTTTCCACTTAAATCTTGGCTCATCGAGCGTAACAAGTTGATAATTACTTTGACTTTCTCTCGGTCCCGAGCAAACCTATTTGTAGGGATTCGTCGCCACGAATCCAAAAATAAGATCGTCATCTCTTGTTATCTCAAAGGACTGCTCTAAAAGATTAGGTCAGGGTTAGGTTTCACATGTGAATGCCAACATTTTGTTGGACTCATAGTTAATGATCAAAGTGGATTAGTTTATCTTTGACTTTAATAAAATATCTTGTATTGAATAATTAATATCGTGTATTGACATATTACTGTGGAATTGATAATTCTGGCTCTCTATATTTACTGACGGCACAACAACGTCTGCTGATTACAATATTGCACCAGTGACTTGTCATTCTCTTCTACAAGCGCTTTATCGGACTCAAGGTATGGTTATGTTACCATAGTAGATGATAACTGTTATGAACAAGATGAGACATTCACGGTCAGTATGGACTCACTTACGCCATCAGCTTGTAGCTCAGTAGGCTCACCGTCTACGGCCACCATCACCATTGCAGACGATGATTGTACGTACTATTTTGTTGTTAAACCTTTGATACTACAGGCAAATATATTCGATCAGGGATCACATCTTTTAATTTTCTTTGTCTTCGAGATTGAATGTCCATATTAGAAATCAGCATAACAGAGCATTCGAATGAGTCAAAACAAGTCTAATCTTAGCTCAGTGTTTTTGGACATGAAAGTATTAAGCTGGTTTATGAGTACCTTACATTTTTAATTCCAGCCCTATATAAGTGGTCTCTTCCAGCTACTGATGATGCTACGGAGAGTACCATTTTCCTAAAGGAAGGAGATGACCCAACCGAGGTTGACATCATCAGAGAGAGAACTGTACAAACCAAAACTGTTGGTAAGTAAGTGTAAGTAATCGTGCAGGCGAATTTCTCCGTGAGTGTGTGCTTCTTTGGAAGCTATATGTATACGGAATACATTGCATGTGATACTTTATTCCGTAAATTCTGAGTCGGGTCAGGCAAAGTGTGTCACAAAATGTAGCAACCCTGTATGTAGTATTAGGGGCTGCCTGCAGGGCACGGCAATTCACTTACCCAAATCATGATTTACAAGTAGTTAGGGGATGGAGTTGTATCCTTGTCAATAAGAAATATGCTATTGTCCTCGAACTTTAAGTTAATGACATCTATCACACAGTATTGATTATCCATTAGAGTTGAGTTTATTTGAGTTTAAGTATTATGAGTAAGCGAGTCAAAGTTGTAGTGATAACTAGATAACAAATTATACCATTCATACTCATTGATATTCTGGTATAAAGAATTGCTGAAATTATTTTAGACTGGTATGCTTATGAAAGCAATAACGTCTATTATTTTCTCAAATAACTTTAGAATTTGAGATTGACAGTGGTACAGCAGGAGGTGGCGATTTCAGTTTTTTGCCTGCAAGTAATCTTGTGACTTTCCGGGCCAACGATGACTCGGAATCTATCACTATCAATATACAAGATGACAACCAGGTTGAAGGATACGAGTTCTTCACCATCACCTTGCAAGATCCAGAGGGATCTAACTGTCCTAATGGGAATAGGGGCAACCCCTACCGCATCAAGATCAATATCACTGACAATGATGGTAAGTTTTAAAATTGATAATGGAAATGTTGCCATTTCTCTAGTAAATTTATAGATGTAGTACAGATTGTTAAAAAGACCATTTCATGATTGATAGCTTCGTCCCCTAAAAACAGCAATGGATCTGTGCCTCAGGTGCAAAATCGATTATTTGCTGCAAGAAATATGACATTTTGTATTTTTGTTTCAACAAGAACAGTACTATAATGACATAGTCTGTGGGATATATTTACCCAAAGTATTAAAATGTACTGCAATCAAATTTAACTGAAAAGTTTGGATAAGCTTTCTCAAGGATATCATAACTCATAAACAGAAAAGGTACTGAATCACGAATACTAGAATCACAAATAAACCTATCAAAAAAACTAAGAGCGCCCTAATTTTACCCCTTTATTTTTGCTTATTTTTGACAAGATGCTTTCTTATATTAGTTTTTAAATATTTTTATTTGTTTTATTGTGTATTGATTTTATGCGTGTATGTGCTTGTGCTCTCTCGCTCGCGCGCGTGTGTACGGGTGTGTGTGTGTGCACGTGTGTGTGTGTGTGTACGTTTGTGTATGTGCCATCATGCGTAGTCTATATTTTATTTATCTGTACTAGTGTGGTCCATGGGGGTTTTGACCCGGAAAAAATGTTATTGAGCTGATTTTTGCACCAGATAAGCAGAAGGCATCATACAACAACATATCCAAAATCCCCATAAATCCCCCTTGGGGAAAATATTTTTATCCAAGATGGCCGCCAAATTAGCCATATTTCAGCTTTTAAAGTAGAAGTTGATGATTTTAGTGTTTTGGAATATGTTTTGGGGGTCAAAGAATCCAATTATGTACAAATCTAAATCACTGATGACTTCCTTTACGCCAAAATCCAAAATGGCCGCCATTTTATATAATTAGCTATATCTCATGTTTTTGAATATGTTTTGAGGTTCAAAGAATTCAGTTTTTGTTTAAATCTGAATCATTAATGTTTTCCTTAACTCAAAAATCCAAAATGGCCACCAAAATGGCTGCCAACTTGCTGTCATTACATATAATTATCTTCTCACTGACATTTTCTTTCCTTTGCAGTCTCCTGCAAGGAAGCTCGGTCAAACTGTCGCATATATAGGAGGGTTGTTTAAAAGCAATAATCCCGAAAAGGGATTTTTCTAATTACCAAATAGTAGTAATTTTAGTTCATCTTTAGTCTATTCGAAAGAATGACTTGGGTGTTATGTTATTTGAACTTAATCAGAATGCAATTTCCCAAAACTGCACAATGAGAACCAATACGCCGCTCAATATAATACTCATTCGAAAGAATAGTCTTAATAGTTTAGTATAATGCAGTTTTCGTATACTGTTCACATAAACGCATGATTAATTATAGGCCTACACGTACGTCTTGCCAGAAATGGTCATAGAAACAATAGGCCATATATATTTGTATTTTTACAACCAAGTACCAGAAATGGAAACTGTAGTGTGAAAGAAATATATAAAAGATGAATCCCAGAAATTGGGAGAAATACATTTGGGTGTGAAAACACCTCAAGAGGACTTCTTATTACATAATTCAGGTTCCGTCTTTTGTACCCGTCCCTTTTACAAAATTTCTCTTTATTTATTTATATCTATTTATTTATTCACTTATTTATATTTATTCATTTATAATTATTTAGTCATTTTTATTATTCGCTTATATATATATTTATTTAGATATAATTTATTTGTTTGTTTCTTTATTCCTCTTTTTCCTTGTTCTGAAGTTGAGATAAAGCAAATTATGTGTAATGGCGGCCATTTTTAATTTCAACATAAGGAAAACATGGATAATTTAGATTTAGACTAAAGTCATCAACACATCTACTTGAGAAGCCAAGATATAGCTAATTATATGCAATTTCAGCTATTTTGGCGGCCATCTTGGATAAAATGTTTCCCCAAAGGGGATTCATGGGGATTTTGGATATGTTGTTATATGATTGTATATATTGTATTCTGCATGTCTGGTGAAAAAATCAGCTCAATAACAATTTTTTCCACGAAGTATGACGTATTTTTTCTTCAAGGACTATGCTATACTCCTTCTGAACGCACACGTTACGTGTGCAGTGTTGCCAACAAAAATTTCGCCTACCCGCGGCAAAGGGCCGCGCCAAGGCGCGGCAAATGTCCAAAAAGTAGCCCAATTTTTCACTTGTCGGTTAGCGCATGTGAAGGCGCTATTTTTACGAAAAATGCCATTTTAGTCTGATTTTTAACTATTTTTTATTTATTTTATATTTTTTTATTTATTTTTTATTTTATATTTGTTTTTTATTTATTTTTTATTACTTATTTTTTATTTATAAAGAATCTATTTTGTTTTTGTTTTCTTCATTTTTTTATTTTTTTTTGTTTTATATTTTTTTCTCTATTATTTCTTTATTAACACACACTCATTATCTATTTTGCCAAAGTGGTCCTAAAAGAAAATGTTCCGTTACGTGTGCCACATCTGTTCCAAATTGATTGGTAAAATAAACCAAACGTAACTCATCTGACGGAAATCGTCTGTTTACTTTCACTTTAGTGGTAAAGAAATGTTTTTTTTGTTTTATCGCGCTTAAGCCGAATACTTCTGGAAGCAACCAACATACAACATTGGCGAAAGTGACGGCGAAGTTGTCGTGTGTGTAGGTAGGAGAGGCGATACAACCACGTCTAAAGATGTTCGTGAGTAGTATATTTTCATTTGTTACAATTCGCTTTAGAGGTGTGGCGTAATAGGGTCATAAAAGGGACAAAGACAGTGACGCCAAAAGACAAAAAATGGACCAGGACAGAGAAAGATGGAAGACAAGACAAAATTAACGCGAATAGTAAAAAAATAGAAACATAACCTTAATCAGAATCAAGTGGAAGAACAACCAATACAACATTTCTTCAGTTTTTGCTTTAAAATAAGCTATGGAAGATGATGTTTTGATAGGAGTAGGAATACTATCCCAAAGATATGAGTCTTGGGATGCAGCGTGTTACTAGCTAGCAAGCACGGTTTTCGTGGATGTAATGAATTCGGTGTTGTGCCAGGATAAATTTGGGTCAATGAGAAGACATGAAAACTTTGTGGTGTCGACCTGTTGTATTGCTGTACCATCTTAATGTTTAGATTGATATAAGGTTTGTTTGTGTGCTTATTTTTTAAAAATATGTATTTTTGTTGTGGTGGTTTTTAGTGAAAGTTTATTTAATTTGAACCAGTTTAATATGTGCAGGAGCTCATTATTAATTTGTCGCTCGGAGTTTTATGTATTTGATTATTGGTTTTATTTTGTTTGGGGTTTTATTTTTTTTAATTGTTGTCATTTTAACCACATTCGGAGTCTACCAAGTCAGTGCTTTCTTCTTCTTTTTAGATGACCTTCCATTTAGTTTAGGTTTTTAGATGACTTTAAGAAGCTATGTGGCAACCAGTGATGTATACGGAATCTAGCAGGTCTGAAAGGGTTAAGGGAGAATTTATATATCCTTTCTTCAGAATTTTGTATTTACATTATGATAAAATGCTGTATTTTTTTAACAGAAATAAGTTATCAAGGGATTGCTACGTCTGCGTCTGAATCTGCAAAATCTGGAGAAGACTTCGCGCCTGTGACAACGATATCGTTTGCGGGGAACGCCGAGGAGTGCATTTCGGTAGAAATTATTGATGATGATGAGGTTGAGGGACCAGAGACGTTCACGCTTACTCTAATTGACGGAGATGATGTCACAATTGGGGGAGTAGATGTGGCCACGGTCACTATTAACAATGATGATGGTAAGTAGGATTTTAAATAAAATTGTGATGATTAAAGGTCCCTTAGAAAATGGTGTCAAACATCTTTCCGTAAAATGATGCTAAGTTTGTTTTAAAAGACCTGGCGATATGTCAACTAGTGAGGTAGACATGCTGCTTCTTCTTCTTGTTCCTTCTATTTCGACTGCTCCCTTTTAGGGGTCGCCACAGTACTGTTTCCATCTATTCAACACCTACACTCGCATCATCATCTAGTATATCCCTTCCATCCCTTTTTCCCTTCGGCGTAGCCACCGATGCACCTTTCAGCTCTTTTTTTATTATTATCCCTCAATATCCCACTTCTCATACATACAACTCTACAACTTCCGATACCTCCTAATCTTTGCCTTTTCCTTACTTTAAGTAATCTTACACATCACTATTCTATGCTGCACATTGCCTAGCACTACCTTTCACAATTCTTTACATCTACACAAAATATTATCTGGCGCCAAATACTTCCCATGTTATCCTTTCCTAACTGCTATTTTTGGCCACTGTTCAATATCCGGAGGCGGAACGTCCTCCTGCCTTGTATTACGGGGAAAGTGCTCTCCTAGATCGAACAACACAAATAGCTCTACCTCCTTTTTTTGTGGTGATCGTCACGTAGGTAGTCCATTTTCATCTAGGGACGTAAGGGATATACTCATTCTGTATTCCTCCCCTATTTAATATCACTCACTGCCAATGTCGACGGTTAGTTACAATAATAGGCCCCTATGGCTGTCAGCAGCTGTCATCAGAACCCTCCCTGCGAATATCATTGAAAAAAGGTTTCATCAGATCATTAGTTAACATGATTTCAATTTCTTTGTTTGAAAATCCAAACTTACTTTTGACGTAGTGACGTTTCGCTTCATAACAGGAACGTTCTCAACTGCGTCAAACCTCATTAAGTCTGCGTAAATGCCTCCGTCCCATCCGAAAGACAACTTACATCAATAATGTTATGGATTCGTATATGAATCCCTTGTCAACAATTGTGACAAAACATACCTATGCGAAGCAGGCAGACTCTTTGGCACCAGAAGAAAGAACACAAAGATGAAACTGAAAAAATAAGTGCAAAGAAATTCACAAGAGCTACCAAAAGCGACTCGAAACCAAACAACAAAATCGGCAATAGCAGATCACGCCGCTAATGAGAAACATCTTATAAACTGGGAGGAATGTGATTCTCAACAAAAAAAAAAAAAGGAAAAACGATATAAAAGTGCCAGATGGATTCAGGAAGCCATCTGGATAAGGAGAAAACGGGGGACGAGGACCAAAGAAGAACTTGATGAATGCAGACGAGGGGCGTTACCCACTTAGTCATCTTTATGATCAGCTGATCCAGAGGGCGCCATCACACACCATGAACGTCCACCAATCATCTCAAGGATCAGCTGCCATATCAGTTTGAGAAAGCTTCCTGTTAGGAAGCGAAACGTACTACTTAAAAAAGTAAGTTTGGATTTTAAAAAAAAAGAATTGAAATCATGTCAGCAGGTAACCATTTGGGGACTAGTGCGAGGACTAGGGCAACACGGTATAAGTAGATGTTGTATGTGTTGAAGTTAGTAGTAATAGTAGTAGCAATGGTAGTAGTAGCATTGTTTGACTGTAGTGTTAGTAGTAGAAGTAGTAGTAGTAGTAGTAGTCGTAGTAGTAGTAGTAGTTGTTGTTAGTAGTTAGTAGTTAGTGAGTAGTAGTAGTAGTAGTAGTAGTAGTAGTGTACTACTTACTACTACTACTAGTAGTAGTAGAGTAGTAGTAGTAGTAGGTGTTTTGTTTGTGTTCTAGATAGTAGAGTTTGTGTTGTTGTTAGAATAGTAGTAGTTAGAAGTATTTAATAGTTAGAAGTGTAGTTTTATAATAGTAGCAAAAGTATTATTATAGCAACAGCGTATTAGCTATAGCAGTATTAGCAACAGTAACAGTGGTTGTAGTAGTATCTCTTCGTATAAGCTGTAATTTTCTGTAGTATCATACAGTTGTTATAGGTTGGGAGGGACCAACCTACCCATTTGAAGGGTCTGAAGTCCTGCGATCGCATTAATCACAAAAAATCTGGTGTGATTGATATTGAGTAAATCTTAGTAAGTACAAAGTTGTATATTATCAAAGTCATAAACGATTAGTCACATTACTAATAATTACTCACGGAGTACACGATATAACAAAATGTGACGATTTAACCACAGTTTCAAATTATCTTGAAATTCATTCTCATCTCTCTTATGTAAAATACGTGAATATCTTACCTTAAAGGCTAGGGGCTTGTTCCGATTTATGTATGTGTTCTCTACTTGATTGAGAGCCTGGCACTTGGCACATAACCCCGTCAAGTACCGTGGGAACAAACTTACGGCCGGATGTGAGGGTAGACGCAATAATGCATGTGCAAAGCCCTTAATTCAAATGTGCTAATATTGATGGTTGATATGCCCACTAAAACGGCGGTGTTTTTTTTTAGATTCTTGGGAATGAAATGGATTTTGAGGGCTCAAATTTCAGGACGGAACAATGTGAAAAATACGGCCTTTCATCTGATCTCAAAATAGATACTACTTCAGGCGTAAATTCGGGGGTCCCCACAAAGGACGATTGGAACACGCACCCTTTAACGGCTGACTAAAGATTTCCTGATTAGGCGCCAATCAATTTCAAACAAAAATCGTGGTTTTTTGCAATATAAATAACCGGTCTATAATAATCACTGTGTGAAAAATTAACTAGGCTTCAATTTTGCAAAGTCCTTCAAAAAGAAAAAAATCCCAAAATTAAAAACTTTGTTATAAAATTTCCGATCCGGAAATTTTGTATTACACAGTATCCTATGGTACGGTTTTACTGTGCATAAATGTTTGCTGCATAAAAACGAAACATCCGATTCATCTCTAACTTTGGAATTAAGCATTTTAGGTTACTATCTTTATTTCTAGTTGTCTATTTTTAATTTCTACACAAAAATATTATATTTCGAAATCTCTGAGTCAGCCTTTTAATTAACGTGGACAAAAATTAATGCATCCAGAAGAACCAACCAAATAATTATTTGTAATATGGTAGTGGGGGGGGGGGGCACCTCGACCTTCAAAGTGGAGAGGCCTTGACTCCTGTTCACACCCCACCCCCAACCCCGGTTCCACCGGCGCTGATGTAAAACATAGTCCCGAGGCTCGAAATCAATTTTCTCTTTCTCGCGCTTTTTTAGTGGCAAGCATAATTGAGAAATTTCTAATTATATCCCCGGGATTATATCCAATCGAATACACCTATAAACATGCACAGCTTGTCCCAATAAAAACGCAACACTTTGTGCCAGCCGTCATAAGTTTTAAACAAACGCATATGACTATTCTGTCATTAAATTTTGGTTAAGATAATGTTTTGTGAGCTGTCCCAAATCTATGATTTATTACTTGATCATATATTCCTAATTCCCTCTTATAACTTTGTTACCTGTTATTGTCCCCGCCGAACGAGTTCGGAAAGGGGGCTATGAAATGAGCAGCGTCCGTTCGTTCGTCCGTCCGTTAGTTGTCCGTCCGTGATAAAAATGTTAACCCACTTTGTGTACGATTTATCTGGAGTTCCGTAAGGGCTACAATATTATGTAACTTGGTGGAAAGAAGCGGGTTGATGAGTTCTCGGCCTGATTAGATTTTGGGCGTAAAATATGCTAATTAAGTATCTAATTTGCATAATTTATGAAAATGTTCCCGCAAGGCTTGTATACAAGTTATCTGGAGTTCTGTAAGGCGTATAATGTAACTTGGTGGAAAGAAGCGGGTTGATGAGTTCTCGGCCTGATTAGATTTTGGGCATATTTCGGGCAAATTACACATGCAAATGAGTTAATTAATATGCCAAAATCTGCGCAATCGCTCTGTTTTTGAAACGGTACATCGAATACGCAAAATTCCTCACTGCATGAAAGCCTATCGTGGTTCGCATCTTCTTTGCCATTTGAAAGTGTGTGATATATGCGGCTCATGTATGCAAATGAGCTAATTAAATATGCATAATTGCTGTAGCACTTAAACGGTACATCGGATATACAAAAATTCCTTCGCTATGCGAAAGACCACTCTGCCATACATGTTTTGTGTGAATCGTAATCGTAAGTGGCCAATTAAAGCGGCATTTTGATGCAATTGATCTAATTAAATATGAGTTTAATTACTGTATCACTTAAACACTAGTACGTCAGATATACAGAATCCCTCACATAATAAAGACTACTCTGGCCATACAACTTTGTGTGAATCATAATTGGCAAAGTGCATGTGAGCAAATTTTAAAGGGGCATTTCTTGATGCAAATTGTTATAAATAGGCGTAATTGTGTTTATATCGCTGAAAAAAACAGTACATTGGATAGTGCACCGAGGAAGGGCGTGTGTGTCTCGGGGAGGGGGAGAGGGGAGGAGGAGTAGAGGGAAGGGGGGGGTTGATGGCTGGGAGGTTAAGGAGGGGACTCCTATGCACCCGGCGCAGGATTCGGGCGTGGCGATATAGGGAAGGGGGAGACCACGGGGCGGGGGGAGGGGAGTTCTAGGGCCACGATGGAGGGTTGGATAAGGGAGGGAAGGGGAGGGATGGGGAAGATACGGGAGCAGGTGTTTGGGTGGGGATATGTCGGGGACCGGTGGGAGACGGAGGTTGGGCTTCGGTGAAGGGGAGGGACGGGGTACGGTGTAGGGTCATATTGTAGAACTTAATAAATGGTTAGTTGAATTTATCGCATCTTAAGTTGATCGCGATCACGATATTCGGCGGGGACATATTTTACGCATCGCGTAAATCGAGTTCGCCTTCTGTTTCCATAGACAATATGCAGATGTTAATAATTGTTGCAGCACCAGTCCGTTTATACTTTGCCTCATCTTAAGTGACGTCATTATGCGTCTTTGCATTACTAGCGTCTCGATCGTGCCGCCTTTATTCGCGTGCGTATCATTCTCTGATTCCAAGCATAGCGCGCGCGATTCAAGGTTCGCCAACATAAAAGTCGCAGTGACCTCACCTTCACTTAAGATGACACAAAACTATAGATAAGATCTATCTTACCTTACCAACAAGAACCAGTAGCCGTATGGTTTGTTGGTTCAAAACATTGGCTTTTTGGGCACCAAGTGGGGCATGACTGTATGGGGAACCGTTGAAAAGCAGATTTACTGAATTCTTAATAAGGTTTAGAGATGGCTATTGGTGGGTTCATACTTCATCGGGCAGACGTCGGCCGACGTTAGTCTTTTGAACATCTTTGCGCGCCGGATGCATGAAGCAACGCGTTGCGGATAAAAAGCAGTTTCGAGAAGTCTACGTCTGCAGACGTCTGCCGATTAGTATGAACTCACCTTAAACACTCTCTCTCCGAAGAATCGGATTAACCACAATAAACAAGTATTTTTAAAAAAACTGTGTCGTGGTCTCCAGATAATTTTCAAGAAATAGACATGCACCTAAAAAGCAGTAAGAGATGTGTTTTTCTAGTTTGAAGTTGAACTTTAATTACAGAAATCTGTATATATAAAAAGAAATTATCATAATTGATTTAAGTAAATGTTGATACATGAGTTAAAATTGCGTAGAACCAATCACCTTGTTTCAACTTTGATCTCACCGATTGACCTTTGGTAATGTGACCTTTGACTCACATAGTTTGTAAGATTAATTGAACGAGGCTTCCTGTCATATCAATAAGAACTAGAAAAGGCGGCCCAATTGGGCGGCAATATGTAAAAAATGCATCCCTAAGTTTAAAGCTTTAATTTGAATGTATGCCTACATAACTCTCCTGTATTTAAAATAAGAAAATAGAAAAACGCCCCATTGGGCGCAAAAATGTGTTAAAACTGAATCCCAAGATTAATAAGCTTTAATTAACGTATGTACAACCTCCTGTCCATTCAAATAAAAAAATCAAAGGCGCCGGAAGAGGGTAGAAGGTAAAAAAGAGGGGGAAGAGGGTGGAGGGGAGGAGTTGATGGGAAACGGAGAACGCTTTTTCCCCCCCCTTTTCCCCCTTGCCTCCCCCCTTAGTAAGCTTTAATTTGAAGTACGTAAGAAAATAGAAAAACACCCCATTGGGAGCAAAATGTGTTAAAACTGGGCGCAAAACTAGAGTCCGCAGTCACCCAAACAATATTGTGGGGGTTATCAAATTCAATGAAGACCCCCACAAGCTTATCGAAAACGAGAAGCGAATCATTATTTGGGCCACTATGTTTACGAGGGAAACTCTAACCTCATTAAAGGGATTAGCAGCGGTATTGCGAGAGAATTGAAAAATGTGGAAATGCATTTATTTAAACTTACAAATCAGGGATAAGTGTGTACAATTCCATATAACTGCTTTAATGTAGAAACAAACCACCAAATAGTGAAAAAATGAAGTATTGGAGGAAATTTGTCATACACTAGCACAGAATAAACAAAGGTCAATAATGTTTGTGTTTGAGGTCAAACTGTACACAAGATCACGCTTAAAATCTGGGATATTCACCGAGAAAGGCTTTTTTTGATCTCGTCAGAATTTTGATACGCACGTATAGAAATTAAAGAATCGGATAAAAAGTACTGCCTTGTCTTTAATACACGGATTTCAAGCCAACCACTTGCAGGTTATGTTTGCATATCCATGCCAGTAACAAAAATAAAAAAAATATGAATTTTTTATGATTTTTTCGATGTTTCGGATTAGCAAATCGCTGCTAATCCCTTTAATTTCAATATCCAAAGCAAGCATGTTCCCTATAATCTTCAAAGGCTGACTCAATATAATTTTTTGTGTAGTAATTAAAAATAGTCATCTAGAACTAAAAGTAGTCTCCTAAAATGCTTAATTCCAAAGTTACAGATGAATCGGATTTTTCGTTTTCATGCAGTAAAAAACATTTATGCACATTATAACAGTGCCATAGGATACCGTGTATAACGAAAATTCCGGATCCGGAATTTTATAACAAAGTTGTGATTTTCTATAAACAAGACTTCAATTGTATTTGTAATGTTAACATCCAATTCATAAACATCCAATTCCAAAATTTAAAAAACACGATTTGTTTGAAAAATGAGTGCGCCCTCATCGGGAATCTCCGAGTCGGAAAGAATTTAAATTCAAAAGTATTGTCAAACAGAATGGCCACACCTCTTGCATTCTAAATGAATTGAAATATTAACACTCAGCTCCATTCTGCTCTGACCATATCTTCAATATCTTTAGAAAAATGAACATCTTGGAGACAACAGAGTATTTCTTGTTTCTAAAGAAATGTAAAACATCCCTGTTAAAATCGGCGAGGCGTCTGCATTTCATTGATGCAATTGACAAATACGAAATGTTGTGCCATTATTACATGATAATAACTCAGTGGGTTTTTTTTTCGCCTGAAGTAAAACCCGCGAAACCTGCATGACCGAATTTCTTAGGCAAAGTGTTAATTTAGCCTGCAAACGCTTAGGAGCTTTATATAAGCCACACACATGCTGAGTGCAACATAGCATTGGCTGACTTGACCCTGACAATTACCAACCAGCCCAGAAAGGCGAAACCTCTGAATGTAAACATCACGGCCAGACTTACATCAAGACTGAAATTATGTCTGCCTTTGTGCGTGTACATAGAGTATATCATGTATCAATTACTGTTGAACAGAGATTACTATTAACTAATTGAACTGGGCCTTAAGATGTCGTTTAGTGTCAGGGGACTATTTGACCCTCAACAGGCTGATGAATAGAGTAATAAATTAGGAAAAAGACGAGTTAATGAGAGGGTGTACGAAATGTTAGTGAACTGGAAAGTGTAAAACATCCCTATTTGTATTGCTCCTAGAAATCTTATCTCAAAGTTTGGACTTCATTACCACAGATGTGTTAAAAATGGACGTTTAAAGCAACATAATTTTAAAAAAATACAACCCTGAACTGACCCCTTTCACTGAAAATGACCTTAGGGAGAAAAGGCAATCCTTCCAATTATTTGCATTTCATCCTTTTCATATACCCCTTGCTCACCGTAGTGTAACTCTACGTGTCCTGATCCATTCCTTACTTATAACTCTCTTATTTGTTACTCACCCTTTATCTATCCCTGCAACGATTTAACCAAACTCCCTATTTCCCAGCCAGTCTTGGCAGAGACTAAAATCAAAGAAGTGCTTTTAAGACCATTTAAAACCCGCAATGATTTTGTTCTTTGTCTGAAATTGCATCTCATTACACACCCAACACTAAAAATCCAAAATTAATATAGTACGTAGATCATTTTCATAAAAGAAAAACATTCAGATAGAAATAGACTCCTTCCCAATTTTGAGGGCAGTGATTCTATAGCCTAGCGACCCGACAAAAAGTCCGAGACTATGCTTCCTCTAAATAATTTCTGTATCCATCTGACCTGACCACAGCACCTCTCTCGCGCACTAACACTCACATAAACCAACCCAGAAAGAAAAACGCACACATTCACAAATACCGACCCCGTATCAACAAAGAACTTGGCCACGAAACACTATGTTTGACAATCTGCATTATATAGAGGTGTCATCTCTTCAACGGTTCATGGCCACTTCCGGTGAAGATTTTACACAAGTAACATCTCAAGTCACTATACCCGCATCGGTCAGTTCGTACGCTGTACAGCTGCAAAATTACAGACGATGATACCGACGGTGAACCCCAATATACTTCAAACTTAATTCTGAGCTTGGTGCTGAAGCCCTGGAACTATCACGCAAGCTTTAACTTCTGTTCTGTCACCATTATTGATAAGAGCTCCAACTGTAACCGCCACCAAGTGGTAAGACTTGACATTATATAAATATAACAGAGCGGTTAAAAATAACCCCCAGCTTAAAGAGACATTGGCACATTTGAAAAAATAGTGCGTCCTCTAGATTTTTCCAAATTGATATTTTTGCATGGTTATAAAGCTTTTATATACATTAGCCCTCACCTGAAATTAAGCCCAAATCAGTGCACTTATGGGTAAACAGAACGATTTTATAATTAAAGGGGGATGGCCCGATTGTGTAACACAAGAAAATGGTGTGTAACACAAGAAAACACGCCAGAGTTGATTATCACGGCATGCACCTTGTTTGGCCGGTCTGTGACCTTTGTGGTTTTAATATCAATGAGTACGAGTCTATGATATTCATGCAATAGACACATTCGTTGATTAAAGTTACGGCAAACTTAAAAGTTGGCCTACAAATTACCAGGATGTCTATAGCCTATTATTAGTGTCCCTATGTGATTTTGGGTATGTTATTTTTTAGTAAACCTAATGCTATTCCATCCTTAGGAATCCGTATTAAAGAGGGCTTTTCACGGGTGTGTCCAAATGCTGATAACATATCAGTTGATTTCCCGATTAGTCCTCCTTGGACAAAAATTGAACCTGAAATAGACCTAACATTTATAGGTCAATATAAGAAGGGTTTAACTTATGATCTTTTTTTTTTCAAGCTAAACAGTTCTTGGGCTACGAGGTGATATTTGACATATGGGTACCATGGACAAAACGAGAGTGCTATCAACTTGTTAAGACACTTTAACTTAAATTATTTTTTGCATGATAGACTTCCAAAATAGTAACTTAAGCCTGCTTATTTGCATAAACAAAATAGCCGACTCAAATTGCTCCATAACTGGTTTCAGCCATGTCCTGTCTTGCATAAGGATTATTTTTCCATCGAAGATGGTATAAAATCGGAATAGATAAAAGCCACTACATTGCAAGTTACCCTAGCATATGTGTAGCAAGCAAATGAATGGCAGAATATCACAGTCATGCACAGAGTTGGGTGGTTGTCTCATGTAGCAGTGCAAAGTCCTCTGGTTCCAATTATTTTAAGAATTAAGGACATGGTATATGCCTAATAGGAATTTCATTTACATTTCCTAAGCAGCTAGAAACAAAACTTTTGATTGGATGATAGCGCACCCATCACAGTGGATAACTTCTCAGTTCATTGACATGTAATGGATGATATGATCCATGGTTTTGAGAGTACCATTATGTGTTCAATGCCCAGATAGCACACACTATGAGTTACAATATGCTCATCAACCAAGGGCACAGTTCAGTGGGTTGTACTTGTACATGCATTGACATGAACTGATCTTGTGTATTCTAGGTATCATATATTATACACAACACTCAGGGGTGTGTTTTCTAAATACACTTGTGAATGAA
>JAMKCH010022482.1:0-33069 GCA_023653785.1 Ophioderma brevispina | reverse complement strand
TTCAACGATTTATTCCGTAATCGTCTATGGCGCCCCGGACTGTGCTTTCAAACACCGGTACCCTAACTATCCTGCATGATAAGTTCCATAAGCAACCTAAGAATGACAAAATCGTATTGATGATCGTCATGAAGTGCTTCCAAACGCCAAACAGGCCAATCGCAACATTTTGGTGAAATTGATTGTTTGCATATTAGATACTATATCAACAAGCCTCGTTCATATACCAAATATGAAAGTCTTCCAAACAACCAATCTGCATTCCGTCTTTTTGGCCTGTATCTGAAAACACAACCGCACGCTGCTTATTAAGTGAGCGCAATCGATCACTTGGATCTTCTAGATTCATCTCCTCGCTTGATCAACGGGGGGGGGGTTATAGATCTGGTCGAAGTTTATATTAGTACAAAGTGTAGCTGATATGAAGACGATTTTGCCACACTCAAAAAATATTATAAATTTTTCGAGTATTTTACTGACAGCATTCTGCCGAATAATTACGTGAAAATTACAGGACTTGTAAAAACACTGAAAAATTTATTTGGCAGTTAAAATAAGAGATAGTGATGTTAAGAGAATAAAAAAAGCCTGACGAACATCCTAACGTAGTAGGCTATCCCAAATGTCACCAAAATGATTAACGGTGCATACACTGTAAAATAATTCAGTAATTTTGGTAAAACATATGCATTAAACTGTAAATTGAAGTGAATTTTGAATGGAAAACTTAGAAAGCCGCCTGTGGGTTATGCATGGGAATTTTGTTGGCAGAATTGCTCCCAGTATTTCCTATAAGATTTACAGTATTTTTTCCTGTAAATAACTTATAAATGAGAATCCTTAGTGTATCATAACAATGTTGATATAATCAAATTCAAATACGTATGCCTCTCGATAATTTCTCGTAATAAGGCCTCGAAAATTGGACAAAAATGTTTTTGACTATATTTTAAATTACGGTCAATAATTGTCTTTTTCTGATCCTTTTTTTTTTAACTGTGAAGAGCACGTTATTTCGTAAATACTAGATGCATGTTTTAGAGTAGGTATAAAAAAAATATGCATTTTAGCTGCATGTGTTCTTTAAGCCAACTAGATTTAAGATATCTTGACTGTCTAAGCGACGATCCGTGCGATGAACACGGGAACATGACCTATGTGTATCATTTTTAATCGCCGCCAGCTGAGTTTTATTTATTATTATTTTTTATTTTGTTTTAGACATATTAGTTAAAGGATCTTTTATTTGGTAATGATGCAACTGTAGCGTTTCATGAGAAACTTCACAAATACCCATATTTCATTTGAAGTGATAACACAAACACAGTTTAAGTTTACGGACGGTAACTTGTGCAAAATAATAACATTTACTCAGTTTAACACCTGTTGCTGCAAATTAATTGATTGTGTAAGTTGTAATATAATAAAAGATTCAAATCAGCTAAGTTGTGTAATTCAAAGTTATAACAACAAGATAATTTTAACCACAACCCCCAAAAACCATAAACAATCCTAATGCTAGTAGTCCCTATTTCACTTCATTTTTTTATAGATAGTTCAAACCTCTTGTTTAAACCCTTTCACGTTTTGGTATGATTTGTCCATTTTAATTTTACAATATACACAATGGGGGCAGCAGACAACAGTGTCACATCACATCAAGCTCTCAACAATGTTTCAATTTGAAGTGTGTCGTTTCAAAAACTTCAACCACAAATTTTTCTACTGTGCGTTTTCATCTACATACATACAAGAACCTGCTGATCAAATTTTCTGTTCTTTTTCCCTCTTTTTAATTTTTTGGAATATTTTAGGATTTATATGTTCATTTCATTTCTCATCATGGATTGTGTATACGACAACTGTGCAACTAACAAACACAACACCATTGTTTATCAACTACTTGCTACTCTTCCACTTACTACTAACTATTCAGCTCCTGCTTACTCATCATTGCCAACAATAGGAAGGACCACTTGAACAACCTTGATCTTAATTGACAATGGCCTCACTACTGCAACTCAACAATAGCCTCAACAAGGTTTCCTCCCAACACACCTCCTTGGTTCACTTAGACATTCTGTCCATGCATTTTTCAGTGAGGATATTTACAGTAAACACAAAATGGAAAAAAAAAGCCAAAATCACAATCAACAACTTTTGTCTGTGAATCCTGCACATTTTGATGCAATTCTTCTGTTGTGATTTGACATTACTCTATGATCCAACCACCAGAGGACTGTGGCAACACAATTGCGTCCTTATCTATAGCCTAGTGACTCTTCAAAGCAAGGCACAATTACTTGCTATAATAACCACAACCCACACCATCTCAGTATCAAAGTTCAAACACAAAATTTGGGTTGACCACCATTCTACAAGATATCGGAGCGGCCAGCTGTTGGACCATGCCACAGAATCAGTGAGCCCTTCAAACATCCCTGCATGAGACCACAGTGCCATGAATTATTTTCTCCCCTCACATCTACCCCCAGGAAAAGGCGTGCTGCCTCAACATCTACAAGCAATATGGGGTGCAAACAAATCTACTACGTAACTCTCTCCAAGCAAAGAAACTCAAAACATCAATCAGCGGTGATAAAGAAAGCAAGCTAAAACAGACATTCAAAACAATTGCGGGATGCTAACCAGGATCTTAAAGGCACAGCTCAGTGAATATCAGGTCTCAACTCCTCCTCTTAACAAACCCAGTTTGGGGCCCAAATCATAACCAAGAACATGTAACAGAATGATGTTTCTTTCAGGCTTAAGATATGGTAGCCTTACTGGCCCTCCTCCCCAAACTATTGTCCAAGCCAGATCCAAGAGTTAGATCACCACGCGTCAAGCTGCTTCTACCCCACCGTAGTTACTTTTTCTAACTCTTTTAGCATACTTTCTGATCATTTTTACCGGAGAAGCCCCTCCGAAGCCCCTCCAGCTCCAAAATTATCATTTCAACTTTCAACAACACCCCCTCTTCATCATCTACAACAAACTGATTTACACATTCCCCCAGTCTCAGAGCCTTGCTTAGAAACATACCAACACCAACCCACCCCCCCCCCCCCCGCTTTTCCTTTTCCACCACCGACATGTAACAAGGAACAATACTGCCAACCCAACCTCAGATTCTCATCTTCAGTAATTCTTGTTGCAAGAACATTGATGCACAGAGATTTTACCATGGACGATCTACCAAATCTATGCTAAAATGTGGTGGCTACAATTGCAGATGTTCACAAATGGTTAATTGACTGTGAGTTTTCTGACCCAAAGCATGTAAATACTGCAAGCATGGACAAATAACACAACAAGAGAATCTACAGAAGATTGGGTGCAAGAAAGTCCAAGCGTCTCATAGAGCTACCCTACTTAAATTCCCATCAGCCATAATTATTGTCCTCTGTCATTCTAACCACGGCTCATCCCCCTCAAACCACGGATCAATGCTGTGAACCGTGTTATCATTGACCTGAATGAGATTTTAGAACAATATTGTCACCATAGTGCTAGAGCTACGTTTGTAAGTCAAGCTCAATCCTTTGTGTCCGATCTAGGAACTGGACGTATTCGCAGTGATCTCTACTGGGATGAAGTTCATCTTGAACGGGTCGTGGGTCGCGGAAAGATACATCATTAATCTTATTGAGAAATTGCAATTGACTTTGCCATCTTACCACCTAGCCGTGTCCATGCCACTACCAAGACATAAACTGTTCTCATTTAAATGACACTAATGAAAATGTACTTTCTTCTTATAACCTCATGTCCTAATGAACAAGTGCTCATTAACAATGTCCAAGAAAAACATGGCAATGTTACTACTACACAAGTTTTGTTGAACATGATGACAGATTTGATCTAATTTTGGAAACTATTTATCTTAAATTCTACCATGCTTTGCATATGTAATCATTTATGTCCATAACCATAACACAAGTACTATTGTTAATCCTCCTCATAATTCTAATATGTCTTGTATTACAGATCCTGATCATAGGATTTCCGATGGTAAATCCTTTTTAATTGGGCCTTGAGAATCAAAAGGTTTGGTTATTGCTCAACGCAACATCGTGTTTAACTAAATCATTTCTAGATGAGCTTGAGCATGTTTTGGAGAGCGATAAAAACCCAATTGATTGTAATATGTCTTTCATTTGCGAAACATTCTGGGTGATGAAATCGATGATAGTAATATAAATATTGCATGATTATTATTTCATACAGAAATAAGAATTTATGACACAATGAATGAAACTAACGAGGAGGTGTTGCATTTTAATCACAAGTGTTTAACCAAAGATTGATCTGTTTATTTGCTGATCAGCACTTGAACTCCTACTATTGAGAATAATGCCTTATAAGCAAGAGAGAAGCCTTTCATTGTCGTCCTGTGGTAATAGGGGTACCAGGTTTGCCTGTATGATTTATTTGAATTCACCTTGGTCCACCTTCTTCCGATTATTGAATTCTGAATGTAAGGAGTACATTCAATTGGGACTTTAATTGTGTTTGCTATCTCAACACCCCACGACACAAAAAACCTATATAGATTTTTTAGTTTTTTTAAATCTTAAACCAGCTTATTAAGTAACCTACTAACTCGACTCACTGAGGACAGTGCCAACACTGATTGACCGTGTTTATGTTGCAGTAATGATAAAGTTGCAATTCAGGGGTCCATCCACATAGGAATTAGTTGATTCATTCATAACATCTGTTACTTGGGGTATGCTAGAAATACTAATAAGTAATACTAAATGATAAACAGAAGCATAAATATAAAAAAGGTCACGTCCATAACTAAATTTACATGACCAGATGCTTTTTCTAAATGACTTGGCCAAAGATGAATGGGATATTGCAAAAACAATCGTGGTGATATTGACGTTCTGCTCAATGTTTGAATCACAACTCTTTTTGAGTATTGTTATAAACAGCCCCATTAAAAGACACAGAGTTTGTAAAAAACGTGCTCCCATGGCGTACTACTGAACCGTTGAAATTATTCGGAGGAAATAACCAAATTTAAACTACATGCGATTCGTTCAAACACTGAGATCACGAGATGGGAATCATTTCGCAAAATTAAAATACCAACTAATAATAATCAGAGATAGAAAAGCGAACTTCTCCAAAAGGATTCATCACTGAAAATAAAAATATAGTCAAAAAAACTTGGGATCACTATCGACCTGTCATCCATCTAAAAATAAATACACAAAATTGGGCTTGTCTGAAAATCAAAACTACTATACATGTCAAGTTAACTGAAGATAAAGATATTGCAATGCACTAAATATTACTTTTTAGAAATTGGACCTAAGCTTGCAGGGAAACTTAAAGATAATGAGTTCTGTAATTATACGGCCATATTGATAGAGAAAGATACAATAATTGGTTCCACATTTTGATTTTGTTCCTGTCACTCATGAATATGTCCTTAACAACTATACATTAAGATGATCAAAAACGGCACTGTTCGAGATAATCTTCCTTCTAAACTACTTAATTGGCTGCACCAATCATCACCCCCACTATTCCTTACACCTTACTTACTCACCTCTTTCACCACTAGTAATTTTCCCACCTGTGAAAAGAGCTAGAGTAAATCCCAGTTTTCAAGGCTGGGACCCACTGCGAATCCTGGTACCTATAGGTCCTATCGTCAATATTGGTTGTAATTTCTAAGAGTGCTAAAGAGCTGTTTTTTGATCAACTTTCTAAACTACCTAAATGTAAAATAATCTAATAAATAGTACTCAGTCTGGCTTTCGCCCTCTTCATTTCCCTTCTACTTGTCTACTCTTTAATATTAATTTAACTGAGGACTGGTATGGGAAATAGATAGAGGTAAAATGGTTTTGGTTTTGCACACTTGATCGTAACAGCATTTTTTGATACTGTAATCATAACATTTTCTACATAAACTAAAATTGTATGGAGTAATAATAGTGCATTAAATGGTGTTTCAAAAGTTATTTAAGTGGTCGAACTCAATATACTTTCAGTCAACGGCATCTTTCTCGTTCGGATTGTTGCCATATAGTGTGTGGAATGCCTCAAGGCGCAATTGATGGGTCCTCTTTTGGCTTTCCTTATTTTATTAATGATTATTTGCCTAACTACTTATCCCATTGTAAGTTAAGTATTGTATGCTGTGACAACAATTATCTATTATGCTTCCACTCAAGTGAATTTCACAAATGTTTATGAAGAGATCTTCACCTTTAAACAAATGGCTTGAAAAGTACAAAATTAAGTTCTTAATGGTGATAAATCAGAATTTATGTTACTAGGTTCACTCCCTCTTTTCTCATAACACGTTTCCATATCACATATATTATTTTTGTGTCTATATCACTTCATCATTTCATCTTCAAAGAGTGCATGAATTTAAGCAACTGGGAGTTTATCATTGAGGAGATCATGAACATGGATACAGCAAATTGAAAATTTATCGCAACAAATTCACTTAAAGGAGAGAGGCATGTTTTATATGTTAAAAAAATGCAAGTCAATTTGTCCAAATGATATCTTAACTACTCTCTATAATCATTAATCCTGCCACACTTAGACATTGCATGGTTGTTGGGGCAATTTGTTGTACTACCGTAGCAAGTCTTCTCATGATTATACAGAACAGGGCGGCACGTATAATCTGTGGTGTAGAGCCCTTGGATACCCCTAGTCATTAAGTTCTTAATCACCTTGGTTGGCAACGTCTTTCTCATAGACAAAGTTACAATTGTTCGCTCTTGGTTTACAAAATTTTGAATGACCTAGCACCCCCTCCCATATCTTTCTACTTTCTGGCATTTTTCATTTACCTGCGCAATCTTATAACTTTCTTTCGTTCACACATCCCGCCTTTTTACTTGTTCCCGAGCACATTCCCCCCCCCACACCCTGATGTACAAGAAGCGTAGTCTATCTCCGAGGTGTATTAAATATTTGGAAAATCTTGATGCTAACTCCAAAATCAGCAACATTCAGTATATTTAAGAATAATTTAGGCACAATTTCATCATCCACACAAAAAAAACTTGAATAACAAACAAAAAAAAGTTATTTTCTTGTTAAATTTTGTTGTTTATCACATGCATTGTAATGACCCTTTTTGTAATTGTGTAACCACAACGGCCTAGTGAAAAACCGCCTTATGGTTGAACTGGGCCTCCTTGTAAAATAAAGTTGAATGAATGAATGAATGAATGAATTTGAAAGGAAAAATAATGTAATATACCTAAATTCAATTGTTCTATATATTCCCTTTTAGTATCGTGGTTATTACTACATAATACATACATACTACATACATACATACAACTAGCATTTATGATACGCCGTCACCATATCCCCAAAGGCTCAAGGCTCTTACAATAAAAAGAAAGTAGGAAATAGCAATAAATTAATCACATAATGACAAACAAATCAATTAGGGGAAACATAGTGTGTCTAAGTTCCTTGTTAAAGGCATTTACAGAATACTGACTGCCTCCTGTGAACAGAAGATTGTTCCATAACTTTGAAGCCACAAACAGTAAAAACTTTTATTCGCCATCTTTTACTACTCGAGTTCCTTGGATAATCCAACCGATGGCGTATCTTTTGACGACCTAAGGTTTCTTTTGGAACATGTACTTGAAACCGTTTGTCAAGATATACAGGAGCCTGCCATTAGAGACTTAAAAACATATAAAACAATTTAAAAGAAATTCTCTGTTTACAGGAAGCCAATGAAGAGATTTCAAAGGCATGGTTTTGGGTCTGCTGTTATTTACAGTAAAAACAAGTCTTGCAGCCCAATTTTTGTAGGCGCTGAAGACGAAGAGTAATACGACTTTGGTATGCGAAGAAAGTAACCATTGCATAATCGATGCGAGAAAGTATAGGAGAGCGTACAGCATGATGGCAAGTGTCTTTATCAATGTATCTGCAATGCGCCGAGATGTTCCGATATGTAGTTATTTGTACGACTAACATTAGTGATTGTGTTTTCCAGGCATTTTAATCCAAGTAGGTGTGCACCAAGATTGCGTATTGTTTTTTTATGTTTTAATTTTTAATTTCCAATAACAGTGTTATATCAGGAAGGTAGCTTTTTGTAGTAAGTAGATGTGGCAACAAAGAACTCGGTTTTAGATTCACACTGAGTTTTAATTTATTGTTGACATTCATCCATATCTTGATGTCCTTTAAATTATGCAGTTTTGAAGAACAGTCCGTGCATTTTGTTTCCCAATTCATGAGGATCTGTTGGGTCAAAGGGAACATAAAGTTTAGGATCATCTGCGTACCCATGCTAGCTGACACCATTTTGCTGGCAATATCCCACTGGTAATGTTTCATACTTTCGGCCTTATTTTACCGACTACGAGCCCTTGTCAAACAAAATGGGGGGCCAGAATGGGTTGAAAGATCGCCTGCTATGTCCACACGGCTACGTCCAGTCTTGAAGATAAGACTGGAACCAGTCCAAACCTGTTCCTGAACACCACTGCGCTTTGATAGCCGGGATACAAGAATTTCATGATCCAATCGTAATCCAAGGCATCTGAGAAATGTCCCATAATACTAGCACAGGCCACAAGCTTTCATTACATCAATGAAAGCATAATGGTCATTTTTGACATTTATGAGGGCAGACCTCAGTGCTGTGAGCACTCTAGGAAGGCATATGGATGGGAAGCTGCTAAAATTAATGGATGATCCATGTGTTCTGTTAATCTGGCACATGCTATTTTCTCCCTCTCCGTCCAAGCAGTTTGCCAAGAAATGTGATATTTGATACGGGTCCTATAGTTTTTTTTTAACACATTTTTTATAACTGACTTTTTCTTCAAGAGAGGTTTGATAATTGCTGAGTGCGCACCACATGGAAATATACCAGATGATAGCGAAGAGTTAATACGCGTGTTAAAAACTGGTCAGGATTTGAGATATATTTTCCTTCAGGAACCAAGTGTGGAATAGGATCAGTCTCAGAATTTACTGGTGGATTTAAGAAATCACTTAAGACTTCATAATACTTCATCCCGCCTTTTTGGTCGTATTTTTTGTAATTTTTCTGAGTTCACAGGCGAGCGTGTAATCAATTATCTCCTAAATTGGAGAGTTTAGCAAGGTGCAATTGCATGCATCAAGGGTCCCTCTGATTTAACTATTTTAGTCATGTAGTAAATTAGCACATTTTTTGCTGCTCAGATCTCATCCGAGCCTACTTATGTTACTCGTGATTTTCACATTTTTGTTCAACAAAGAATTAATAATTCGATAAACATCCTGGTATTTACAATGTGATAATTTTCCCTTTTGAAGTATGTTCCTTTGGCCTGATTGTTAATGTCAATCACGTGGTTTAGCAATCAGGTAAAATTCCACTGCTCCCACATCGTCTTCAGCAACGAGAATTTCGCCATTCCGTTCTGCTATTGGCGCCGATGTTGCACGAGCGAAATGATATCTCGTTTTGTACCAGAACGTGCAATCGAGATTTAACAATACTATTCTTATTTTTTGTAAGGTGCCGATGAGTCTAGCAATTTTTGCATCCCAGAGCTGTAAAACCAATCAAACATGTTATTGTCAAATCATTATTCTACAAACAGCTGATGGACATTTTGATAAGAAATCAGGTCCGCGATTTACAAAATTTCATTCATCATGATCACATTAATTGCGATATGTTCCGGACTGTTGAGGGTAATACACATCGTCTTTTGGTTTTGGCACATCAATGTTAAAACAAGACTTGATGTCGACTTATTTGTCCTCAGTATGGCATCTTTCCAAAATTCATGTTGATCAAAGTGAGTAACTACAAATCAATTGTGTGGCCATCTTTATGAGGGGACCATGAACAGTTGGAGGATAAACTCACTGAAATCAGTTGTGGCATTGGAAAAACGAACGACGTCCACATTGATGGGTTTCATCCATGACACATTTAAATCTCCAAGCAAAATTAATTTACCAACACCTGAAACATAGATTTTCACAGTGACAAACTGTCAAACTCTCAAACTCCCGAAGAAACATAGAATTTGTAATAATGAGTTTAGAAGATGGAGGTGGCCTATACAATAACAAAATTAATGGAGTTTCTTGTTGTTGGTAACATAAGCAATTCAAGTAATCATAACTACTGTCACTTTGTTTGACTACATTTTATTAGGTATTTAGTGAGTTCATATCAAGGGTCCCCAGTTTGATTCCTATTCATAGTAGTTAGGCTTACCTGTTTAAAAGTGTCATGATTAAATTTACAGCCAAATAACCCTCGTCTACCCGATCCATTTTTTGTAAAACAAACTCCCCCGAAGGGGTGGGGTGGTTACCACCCCCTGTGATTCCGTTACTGACATCCGATTCCTTACATTTGGTACCAACGGATATAGCTTCTTATAAGCGTTTCTTTTTATTTCCATTGGTACCAAAATAAGTTACCAACATCCCATATGAACGTCACTATGACTTCCATATTATGTTGAGGAAAGTGCGAATATACTGAATATAGGGTGGCAATTTGATTTTCGCAATTTTATTAGCGACCCAAACACCTTATTATTTATGAATTATAGCAACTAAAATGCTCTCATATAAAACTAGTCATTCCCATCATGAAAATGTGATGTCCTCACATTTTCTTTAGGATCACACCTTTATCCTTTTCCATCCCCGTGGATGTTTGTTTGTTTGATAAAGGAGCGAAATATGTCATTGGAAATTACATTAAAATAATCTGCTGGCACCAAAACGGGGCGTAGCTAGCCGAGGAAACCTGAAGGGGGTGCTAACCCCCACCCCTTAGTAGACGAGGGTTTAAGTCAATAAGGCCCTGTAAAACAAAGAACCTCAAAATCCTTTTCGTTTTCCTCTCCTCGCCCTCTTTTCTTTCCTATTTTTCCCACCTTTTATTTTGAGTCCATCCAGCCAACTAGTGGATTAATAATTTCATTCACAACTGGATAATATATCTGTGTTTACTAAATAAGCGCAATAAGTAATAATGGTTCTGAGTACATGTAACAAATTATCATTCACATTTTCAGCCATCTCATTAAAATAATGACAATGGTACTTAAAAGATACTCTTGAAATTATTCAATACAATTGAATGCACCACCCGATACGCTTCTTGTGTAGATACAGGAAATTATTTCCTTTCAATTCCAAAACGAACCTGTTTAAAACTGAGAACATTCTCCTTCTGCATTTTCATAAATCCCGGCTTCGATAATCAGACATAGGGCAATTTGAATTGAATCAAACTCAGAAGTCTTGTCGCAAACGCCATCTTAACCTCAAAATGGTTAGTTTTTTTACTCTAGAGTTTTCAACACAGAAATATAAGAGAACTACTCTAAGAGTGCTATGACTCCACAGTGAACATATACGCAATGATCTGTTTGATACAAAAATTAAATAATATCCATGGGAATCTCAATTCAATTTCAATTTGATATCTCATATAACACTGCGAAGTCGTTATTTTTACAAGTTTAGATACGTCATTTGACACTAATTGCTAAATAGACGCTATGGTGTTCGTTACTTGAAAGTAGTAAGCCTCCATCAATCTTGTCATTATTTTCAGTGACAAGTTGGAACACTGAAAATTTAATAACTAAAATGTAAACGATACCACTATGATTAAAAAACCGTTGTTTTTAGTTTAATTGTAGCTGAAAATACAGTATTCATTATAACCAAGACACGTGTGTATGTGGTCGATCATTAAAATAAAGTGATTTTCGGTCCGAACGCCTAGTAATTTAATACAAATATAAATGACTTGATAGTAGATAAAGCTTTCTTCTTGATAAACTCGTGATCTTTGATTCCTTTTACTCTAAGTTTAATTCCTGCACACGTCAAATATTGTGACTTGTTTGGGGTGATAACTGTATTTTTCAGTGTATTGTGGCTTTAAGTGAAACGCCAGTGTAGTGGCTTTTGCATCTGCTAGTTTTCTTTTCGTTGCCGTTATGCTTTTTTTTTTCATATTCCCGGTTAAATTTTATTTAGAATGTCTCTTATTGTTTTGTTATGGTTACCACGATTAAAATACGATTAAAATATCTTCGTGTGGTCTAGTTTGTGTCTATCTAATTGTAGTTTCTCCCAACATTAATCGCATTAATACAGGGTAGTACTAATTCTGGGTGTAATTTGTGGTAACCTAGTTACAGATGTAAATTGTATCTTTTTAAACCGGTAACACTCTGCTAAAGCGTACCAAAACCACTGATACTCGAGCAGGTTGTTGTACAATAAGAAGAGAAAAAAAAACCATGATACACGTACCTCCTTCAAAGAGCTCATTGTCACTGAATGTTGTCATGTGATCACATTCGCACTTCACATGTGGTGTGTTAAAGTCCTGCGACTTGGCATCCGTTCTGGTACCATCTGGTGGAGGCGAAAATATATTTAAAATGTAATTAACAAAACATTAATTTGCTTATTGGGACTTAAGAATTATTTTTAAAAGGTACGCCACGAGGACAACGGGCGGTTCGAATTCTCCGAACGGTCGTTACTACTCAGAACAACACTTTTCTCTGGAAGCTCCTTATCTTATCTTCTAGGTGTGTTCACAAAAAATCGCTCACAGAAGATAAATAGATAGGTGATAGTTTCAAAAATTTGTAGTATTCGCTTTGTAATAATTACAAACATGTACATACGTGATATGAGACACCAGATGAAAGAAAGGATTTGGGGATGAGAGAGAAGGGCAAATAAGGAGATGGAAAGCCCTATACAAAACAAAGAACAAGACAGAAAGACGGTGGAAAAGTTTAAAAGACTGAAATGCAAACCACGTAAACCAAGAAAGAAACAAGTACAGAAAAAAACAAAAAGGAAAAAAAAGAATAGAGGGCATAGAAAGAAAAATTAACACGAAAGAATTAGAACGATCGAAATACAATACACATGGCTTATTCTACAAATTTCGGTGCATTAGAATTTAACCATTCTTGAGCTTGATGGGAGGAAATTTACAAAAGTTACATTTCACATTTTCTTTGTTATTTTGATACAAAACTCGACGTGGTTCTATCAGGCACCATACTTGCTATACTTTTGACGACCATTTATCAGTTGAGATTATGTGGGTTGTATTCAAAACTTGTAGTATTCGCTTGATAATAATTACGACCTTGGCACGATGAAATGATCCCCCAGATGAAGGAATGGATTTGGGGAGAGAGAGAAGAACAAATAAGGGATCGCAAAAGGAAAGCCAACATACAAACTAACGGCACACACAAGATAGAGGACTAAATGAGACAAACAAAAAAACAAGGCAGACAGAGAGACAGATGGAAAAGTGAAAGAGACAAACCAAATAAATAACCAAAGATAAGAAAGCAAAGCAACAGAAAACAGAAAGAAAAGGGATAATATAAAACGATAAAAGGGGAAAAAAGAAAGGCAAAGTGAATGAAAGACAAAAGACAGAAATAAAACAAAAAGGTAAAAAAATAGAAAAAATCTAATGGCCAAAGAAAGTCAAAACAAGAATAAAAACAAAAGAAAGTAAAGAAAGAAAAAAAATTAATTAGTAATGGTGGGTGATAGAGTTACGCAATCTCCTGTTCAGTTATCACACTGTTCTGTTTAAAGAGGAAAAATTAAAAGGAGTACTGTAGTGAGGGGTTATCATAAGACCGTGTTTAAAGAGGAACAAAGGGATAGCTGTAAACTTGTCTTATGGATAAATATCCATTTATTTTTAGACAAGATATAGCTGTGTCTTTGTTTGCGAAGACAGTATACATAGACTTAATGGATGTTATGTTTTAGCAAATCCCCAGCGAATTGCCAATTTCATTCATGTGTAGGAAGACATGGAAGGTTCTCTGATTTTGAGAAACTATAAAAAGCTATCGTAGGACGCGTTTTGATTATCTGTGAGCAAATGGTTTTGATCTTTTGGGTAATCTCATCAGCTACATTTTGCTATGCTTAATTTGACAATCTTGTCTTTTGGTACCTTGTGTTCGTGCATGAAATATGTAACTCTGTCAATCTAACACATATTTAGATCAATCTCTGTAAGTGTCACTTCTTTTTAAATGGACCAAATTTGTTTTTGACCGCAAACGTGTCAATTTGGTCCACTTTATGTGACAGTATAATAATTGAAATTATTTGAATAGTTTAATGTGTGTCACTTCAGAATGTCTGAGGCGAGTTTTGTCATTGTGATTATTTTATGACAGAAATAATGTTTCAGCATGAAAATCAAGCATAATAACTTTTGATCACATTAATATGGCCACCTTGTCTCTTTAACTTAAGTGTGTTACCGTAACACTTAAAGGGGCGTGTTCCGATCGTCTTTGGGACCCCCCTGATTTACCCGGAAGTAGTATCGATTTTCATATCAGATGAAAGGCCGTATTTTTCTCATTGTCGTCCTGAAATTTGAGCCCTCGAATCCATTTCATTCCCAAGGTATAAACAAAAAACCGCCGTTTTAGTGGTTAACCACTTTATTAGCACAGTATTGAATAGGGCTTTGCAACATGCATTATTGCGTCTACCATCAAAACCGCAAGTTTGTTTCCCACGGTACTTGATGGGGTGTATGTTCAAGTTCCAGACTCTCATATCAAGTAGAGAACACAATACACATATATCGGAACAACCACCTTTAAGTGACCAGGGGGTTCCTATGGACCCCCAAAATTTGTTTTCGCGCTGGCCGCTTTACGCGTGGGATTTTTGCGCTGATTTTTTTTTTGTAATTGTCTGACTTTTAAATCCGCATCTTTTCATACAAAATAAATTAAAATCGGCCAAGCCGTTAATGAGTTAATTAGTGGGGGTCCCATGGACCCCCCCCCCCCCAAATGGGCACTAACGGAAGTCATCTGAGAATATTTTTAATTATCAAAGAACCAAAGCTATTTTTTGCTGATATATGTTCACACATACATGTAAGTAAACAATTATTAGTAATATTAAAAATAATTAACCCTTTATGTGCTGAAAACAAACGATTTCGTCGTGGACGTTGCTAAACCGTTACTGTACAAACTCTATGGGAAAATGACGTGTATTTTTCAACACCCGTTAAAAATACAGGATCCCTAAAACTGCAGGTTTTGTGTTAAATATATGTAATTTGGGTCTTTAAGAATATATATCAACATAAAATAAGTTTTCAAAAAGTTTGATGTAAGCGCAAGGCTCATTTGAAATTTCCGTCTTTTTGTCCAATTTTCGCATGTTTTGAAAACAATGTTTTGCCCCTAATTTGCAACCCGAATAACAAATTTCAATTTTTATTGCTGATTTGGGGTTGTCTTATGACCCTTCACATGTGGTATAAATTTCGTGCAAAAATTCCTTCGGGAAAGTGGTTTCCTTAGTGTGGGGTCCCATGGACCCCCCCCCCCCCCCCCCCCGGGCACCACCAAGGGAGTGAAAACCCCTTGGTCACTTAAGTGTTAAACCTATTAATGAAGATCAGATGAAATATACAATATGCTTATGTTTTCTATCGATTTGAAACAGATGGGTCCCATTTAGGCTCATTTATTAGATAACTGTGATTAGTACTTTGTTGTGTTTAAGCTTGAGATTGATCTGATTTGCCTACTATTGGATTTTGTAACTCCTATCATCATCATGTTACTTTCAAAGTCCTAAAATCACAGAATCTATGGAGAGGTTTTAATCAATATAAATGCCTTTCGAGTAGTCATAAAAACAGCGCATTCATGAGATGGCATTAATTTTCCTTTAGGAAACAAGTAAGTTTCTAAGTGTCTAAGACATAAGGCGAGTTTCGGTTTCAAAACTAACTTCATTTGTACCTATACTTTACATGTTAAGGGCGGATACACTAGATCTATGTCTAGATCTATGATAACGAAACCACTCAAATATTTTATCACTCTAAAGAGATGAATTTCTTTTCCAGTGAATCTTTGCCCCATGAATACCCCTGTAGTTCCCGTTGAATGAAAACAGTTTCTTTGCAACACCAATTTTAATAATGCTTCCATATGAATGTGGCATTCTGGGATATTATATTCCTGGGTTGATTTTGGATAGTGGTTTGAAAACTTTTTGTTCTACTTCAGTCGTTTTGAAGAACATTGGTAAACATACCCAGTCTATTGTCACCAAAAGACTATTTTTTGCTAGTGTTAACTGTTAAATTTTTCTTATCACATCTTTCGTATCTCTCAGATAAGTGTTTTGTTTTTGAACGAGAGGCACTGGCAATATGAGCCAAATGTGGAACTGGCAATATGAGCCAAATGTGATTTTTGGGTCCGTTTAGTCAAAAACATACATTTTGGGGTAAAAAAATGATTTTTGATATATTGATTTTTGACATCTATTTAACATGCCCCATCTATGTAAGTAGGTTTCAGAACTATCTAGTACCCCAGAAACTTGTGTGCGATTCAACAAAATCTTGTGCAATTTAACAGAACCATGTGCGATTTAACAGAACCTTGTGTGATTTAACAGAATCTTGTGCGATTTAACAGAATTCTGTGCAATTTAGGAAAATCTTTGGCGAGTTGACAAATTTTATTGCAGTTTGGTTGAATTTTGTGATTTAGCAGAATCTTGTGTGATTTTATGGAATATTGTGTGATTTTTACGTTATCTTATAAAATCTTGTACGATTTTACAAAATTTTGTATGCTTTTGCAAATAATGGCACAAAATTTGGTCAATTTTTGGCATTTTTCCGCTTTACCCCAGACTAGACACCCACTTGGATAAAATGCCATTCATTGTTATGTTGTTTCTTGGCAGTACTGTACTTTTGTGCGTGAGATTTCACATGACTTATTTTGTCCATATTCCATGCCAGTTTGGCTTGCAAAATTTCTATGCAAGTCTTCTAAAAAAGACTTTAAAAAGTGCAATCATTAATTCAAAGTATCTAACACACAGGCCCATAAACAGGACTTTTTTAGGGGGCGATTTTTTCAAAAGGGGGCTACACCTAAATTTGCCTCCTTAAGGGGGGATATGCAAAAGTGGACTTTTTACTAAAATTTGAACCCTTTTGGGGCAAAAAAAAACCAAAATATTATTTTTAGGGCAAAAACCTAATATTCTCGCTCCGCTCGCAAACTCTGTTTTTTTTTATAAGCTCTTTTAGGGTTTTGCCTTTGTCATATTGTCTTTTTCATATTTTCATATTTTCGTATATGTTTTGTCATATTGTCTTTTCAAAGATGAATTTTGTTTGGATAATTACATCATCATCATGTTTGGGCATGCTTGCAAAAGTTTTACTAAGTTAGAAGCTGTTCATTCAATAATGATACTGCGAAAAGGGGCATCATTTTCATACAAAGATTCCTCCAGAGCAAAGGTTATGTAAATCTTGCTCTTTAAATGAGGTCGAAGAATAATTTCATTTAATGCTGAAATGCACCTTTATGAAGATCTTCATTCTAAATTTAATAATGATATTGTAATTTATTTAGATTTATGGCATTGGTGTTATGTCCGATAATGTTAAATTTTGAGATACAACTGAGAAATTAAAGCTAATTAATTGAATGTAATTTGTTAAATAGTTCTTTAAATGAGATAAGCATTTCAATTGTGATTGACATATTAACGATTTCATATATTGCTGCTACATCTATATTGAAGCACTTTACAAGAATATGGAAAGCATGAAATGAACATGCAGGGCAGGGCCATAGCAGGGATGCAAAGTGTGCGGCAGCCAACGAAATCACAGACAGCGAATACATAGAAATGCATCAAAATTGGGCTCATTTTAAACACATTTCATTTATCTTGACTTGCTAAGAAAATTTGCTAAGAAAAAATGCCTCAGAGATAGAAAGAGGTAGAAATTTCATTAAAAAAATAAAAGCGATCAAATCGATATTTTGAACTAATAAGTTGACAGTCAAATATGGGTTTCAACTGTTTTGACTCTACCATTTAGCCCGATATGAACCAACTGACTTATACAATTTGTATACATACCAAAATAATATAATTTTAGTTATCATGTAATATACATAATTAAGAATGTAATATTTTCTCTCACAAACTTCTTTAGTGAAGAAGTATGTAACATCGTATAAAAATACCAACATCTTAAAAAAAAAAGGATTTCACATACATCTGAAGTCCCGGAAGGGGGGTCACTGTCCATTGACAAGGGGATATCAGGCAAGACCACGTAAAAAGGGTATTGTGCACGATACCTACGTAACGTGAAAAGGGCAGCAAAAACACTGAAATGTGGAAAAAGGGTATACTTTTCACACTTGAAAGCTCTTGAACCGGGACTTGAACTTACATGATTAAGGTCCGAATTGTAAACCTTGATTTTGTATTGTATTCGGTCATTATTTATGTGCAAGTAGTAAGCTATTCAGTACAGCCTACGCAGAAACTCATAGAGTATCATAGAAAGAACCACGCATACGTATGCATTTGTCAAATATTGCCAATACTTGTTAAGGGTAGGATTTTATACTTGCCATACTTTTTGAAACCCCGTGGTCGCGCATGATAACCACTTGTCAATGGTCAATGACCAGTGGACCCCCCCCCCCGCCTGAAGCATAAAATATGGACATTTTGAAAAGGTAACTTAAGTTTTACTTTCAAGTAGCTTTCATAAACATGATTTTGAGAAAAACACACATTTCCAGTCAATATCACCTATACTTACTTAACATTTTGTACTGTTAAAAAGCTTATTTTGAAGTTCTACGGCATGATATAGTTAAAATAGATAAAATTTACTAACATGTATAAGGCATGGTACATATAGATCAAAAACACCATTATCTCAAAATTACTTTTTCATATTATTCACCAAAATTGATGTTTTTGACTAAAATGGCCCAAGATACCTTCAGTCCAACTGACATGTGTAAATCATACCTAAACTGAATGGTATTGCAAGTATTTATAGCTAAATTTAGAACATAAAACATGAATGTCTTGAATGCTCAGCTAAAGTCTATCTCTTATTCAGGTTTTGGAATCATAAATTTGAGAAAAATGCATATTTTCACTCAATATTTCCTATACTTACTATATATTTTGGCAACTTTAGAAGTTTATTGTGAGCTTCTGGGACGCAATATAGTTCTGGAACCTACTTATAGATGGGGCGTGTTATATAGATGTCAAAAATATCAATAACTCCAAAATCATTTTTTGACCAAAAAAAAAAACACATTCGGCCCACATTAGCAATTTCACATCATGCCTAATCTGAAAGCAGACATAGTAAGCCTTCCATTAATGTATGATGTAGGTGTATGTAGGGAGGGACTATTAAATCGACTAAATTGTTGATGCTGCTACTCGCTAAAATGACCCAAAATGTCACCTTTGACCCATATTGGCAGTTCCCCGTCATACCTAATCTGAATGCCAATGGTAGCTCAAGTATTTTCAGCTCATTTTAGAACATAAAACACAGACGTTTTGAATGCTAAGCTAAAAGTTTAACTATTTTTCAGGTGTTAGAAACGTGAATTTGAGAAAAAAACTATATTTTCAGCCAATATCGCCTATACTTACTGTATATTTTGTAAACTTTAGAAGCTTATTGTGAGCTTTTGTGACATAATATAGTTCGGAAACCTCACATAGATATCAATAACTCAAAAATCATTTTTTGACCAAAAATGTAGGGCCCTATGTTTTTGACTGAAATGACCCAAAATCACCTTTGGCCCATATTGGTAGTTCCCCATCATACCTAATCTGAATGCCAATGGTAGCTCAAGTATTTTCAGCTCAATTTAGAACATAAAACACAGACGTTTTGATGCTAAGCTAAAAGTTTAACTATGTTTCAGGTGTTAGAAACATGATTTTGAGAAAAACGTATTTTAACCCAATATCGCCTATACGTACTGTATATTTTGTAAACTTTAGAAGCTTATTTTGAGCTTTTGGGACACAATATTCTGAAACCTACTTACATAGATGGGGCTAAAATGACCCAAAAACCACATTCGGCCCACATTGGCAATTTCACATCATGCCTAATCTGAAAGTAGACATAATAAGCTTTCCATTAATGTATGATGTAGGTGTATGTAGGGAGGGACAATAGGTTTTCCCAGTTAATTTCGCACTTGTGTAATTGATTTTAATAAAACAGACAATTGGGTTTCGTCCTAAAAATGTGAATCGCGAGAAACGCAAAACCAATTTTATTTTTCGGTAACTGATATTTATTTTTGTGTCATTGTATTTCAACTTTGTGTCATTGATTTTCGTCCAATTGCTCGTCGAATTCGTCCGTCAATATCAAGACCGGTGTATTAAAAAAGCAAATTCGTCATTTTTCATTGATATTCATTATCGTCTCTTTCAATTTAGCCACGCGTGTGTGTAGGCCTATATTTTAACATTAAATATGGTTCTTTTGGGAATGGTTCTGAAATGTTTTTTTTCCTCCAATGTATCTTCAAAACGTGCTAATTTCTGCTATATTTGTTTAGTCTTTTCGCCTGAAAATTACGCAAATATGTGGATTTTACCTATTTGTTAAATTAGGAAATATATAACATTGCCAATTCGATATAAAAATTAATCTTGAATCTTGAAAAAATATATATGTTTATCTTTTGTTTGAACTTTTTTAATTTTTATGATTTTGACTATTTTGGTTTAATCAATGGCAAAATTCTACCCTTTATGACCCACATTGATAAAAGTTTATTCGAATAAGCATAGTGCAACCCCACCAGCACCTTTTTCTTAGACGGAGAATGCTTTTTACATGCACTATTAATTGGATATATGGCCTATAAGGTGAGAATCAATCACGAAATAAACACTATTTCATTTAATGATTACCCGACGAATATGAAACACAAGATTCTTAAAATCAATTATAAAAGACTAAATTGCTTTTTCTATCCAGTAGCCATCGCCACGCGGGACGAATTTGTCAACGGATTTGACGAATATCAGCGACACACATGTGAAATACAATGACACAAAAATGAACATCAGTTACTGAAAAGTTAAACCGGTTTTGCGTTTCTCGCGATTCACATTTTTAGGACGAAATCCAATTGTCTGTTTTATTAAAATCAATTACACAAGTGCGAAATTAACTGGGAAAACCTATATTAAATCGACTAAATTGTTGATGTTGCTACTCGCCTAGAAGACTCGTTCAGCGGAAGGGTTTTTTTTTGCTGGTGAATTGTTTGGTAGAAAGTAACATAACAATGCTATGATCCCACAACATGAGGCTTAACTGTTTTTGAATGAATTTCACTGTATCAAATGTCATATCAACATCGATTTGAGTCTATTGATTCCCTTGCAGCGTAATTTCACCTTCACGTATGTAATCAGTTTTATTGATTAGTACAATGCCACGAGATTTATCAGGTTTTTGGAAAACTAGATGTTTCTTTTCTTTGAGTGATTTGAGAGCTTGACGTTCAATTTTCGTCAAGTTATCATGCGTGTTTTTAATTTTAGTTTTGACTAGCTCTACTCTTGTAGATTCTAGGTAATTTTCTAGATCTAAGCAGTGAGTAGACAGAGGAGTCTAAGTAGAAGCGTTTTTTAATTTGTGAGTTGGTTTTGCTTGACACGTATCTATACATTAAAAGGCTTACTCACAGATTTCGAAATATATTTTTTGTGTGTAGTAATCAAAAATAGTCAAAGAACTAAAGATAGTCACCTAAAGTGCGTAATTCTAAAGTTAGAGGTGAATCGGGTTTTCCGTTTTCATGCAGTAAACAAAATATGCTCAGTATAACAGTGCCATAGGATACCCGTGTATAACAAAAATTCCGGATCCGGAATTTTATAATATGAAGGACTGCAATTTGAGCTTATTATTTTTCACACAGTGATTAGTATATGGACAAGCATTATGTATATGCAAAAAAACACGATTTGTTTGAAAATTGAGCGCACCCTCATCGGAAAATCTCTGAGCCAGCCTTTAAATTAAAAGACACAGAAGCACATGACCGACACAAGTCATCTCTCTTTTTGGAAGATTTAGTGGCATAAAAAGGCCGCAAAGACAACATTGCCAACTTATAGTTTTAGCTGGCGCGATGCCATGTATAGAAAAAAGAAAACGAAAATTAAACAGAAAACTACAGAACGGAAGGAAAATCTAAGACAAAATGTTTTGGTGGTTTCTAGGCTGAGACGATTCCTTGATCGTTTTGAAATAGGAAGAGGGTATGTTACAACCGTTTGGAAACTACTACCATTCGGAGTAAATATCTTTCCGAATTAAGATCATGTCGGAACAAGGACCTGCGCAAAAAAACCTACAATGTTTTTTTTTGTTGTTGTTTATGTATGTATTTTTTTCGGAGGGGGCTTCTTCGATAGCCAACTGTCTTAAACTGCATATAGCCCCGAGCCTTGAAGAATGAGGGAAATAAAAAAAAAAGTGACAGGCTGTCTTTACGGAATATGGTATTGAGGATTACTCCGATATTATTGTGTTTGGACGATAACGGGCTGTCTCTTTATTTACTGAATAAAGTAATACGGTTTTGCAGACATATGACGCCTTCGTTTGTAACGATGTCCGTAGCTGTGTAGTGAAAAATCGGGTGTGTGTCCACAGTTATATGTGTGAACGAGAACACATACATACGGACTTTTATGCCTTGTGTGGACCTTACACGTACACACACACACACACAGACACACACACCCTCACAGACACACATGCGCGCACGCACGCACGCACACACACGCACACACCCCACACACACATACACACACACAAACCGTTTACAGTTTACCTCTTGTAGGTGATTAACACTAAGGGAAAACCCTGACTACACATGCTTATATGTTTAGATCATAACCTTGGTTATAAAGTAATCAAAGTAATATTGTTTGTTATTTACCTTTCTTGGTCAAGAAAATGGCAAGAAGGTTGTGTGAAATTGTCCTCTTCCAAAATCTGAAATATAACGGTCAAGAAGAATGGCGTTATAAAGATACGAATACGAATTTGACTTGTCCACTTTTAAACGGTTTGAGTACTTGTGAGATTCATGAAGATTGTGAAGACGTATAAAACTAAAGAAAGAAAAAAATCATTATTTCCATGTAAAATATATACTGTCTTAAATGCATAGCTCCCAATGTAGGGGGCACCAAAGGTCAACATCCATTGCATTCAATATTGGGATTGACCTTGTTTCCCCCTACTTCGGTAAGCATTTAAGACACTCAAAACTATTCCTTATTTTTATCCTATGAGCTCCATCTATAATTTGCACCGTTTTTTTATCCAAATCGGAGTAATTTGAAAATTTGACCCCTGTTACAACTGAAAATGACCCTTTTTTTATTGATTTTGCTGTTTTTAGCCTATAACTCCAAAACTTTCGGCCGCAGATAGTACAAACTATACCTTTTTGGAATCCTTATGATTAAACTATTAACTTGGTATACTTTTCAACATGAGTGGATCAATTTCAAAATTTGACCCCTGTTATTGACCTTTGACTCCCGAAAAACCCCACCCCACCCCCTACGATAACTCACTTTTTTTGGTAAATGTTGACACTCATACCTACCCAAATCAGTTGAAATCAGCTTCTTTAAACTTTTTTTCACAGATGAAACTTACTTTAGAGAACGACGAGAACCAGCAGTATGGAAGTAAATTAAAAGTAAACTCTAGGGAAACGTCGATTAATATGAAAAATGTAGAGGATAGCTTTCAATGAATGAAAGGTCTGTATTTTTTCATGTTTTCTTTAATGTCAAATATAACAAGAAGAGAACATACGTGCTTAAAATATGAATCGTCATTTAAATCCATGTCACTTCAAGTTTATTCAAATTCATATCGTGGTGCCCGGTGCCAAATTGCATATTTGTTTTCGTGTAAAACACCTAACATAATTATTATATTCAAATCTAAAATGCACAAAACATAAAATTACGGTTCATTCCCACAATAGCATAACAAAACACCCCCATGTATGTGTTACAATGATAAATTGTCAGAGTCACACAAATTTGTAGAAAAAGCGCCCTTAAAATTAAAATGATGGACCAGCCATTCAACTGATATCTATAAAACTACCCCGATATAAAATACCATCCAAAATAGAGTTCAGATGAATTTATTGCACATCATGTCTATCCTCAAAGAGAGAGAGAAGAGAGATTTAACATATGTACATATTTGAATATTAATGTAATTTCATTTTCTCCTGAAGTCCTCCCTCCCACACTTCTAAAAAGAGCGGCATTTAAAATATGTGCACATACTAGTCCATTTTTTAGTATACGTGTCCGTATGTGATTATTTTCTATTACGGTCTATCGACACCAGCATAATCCATAGATAGTTTCGTCAGAAATGGCCTCCTGTTCCAAGCAAAGGAAGCCCTTGGGTGAATATTGGAAGATCGGTCTCAACGACATTAGAGAGCACACTCATAACGTTACCAATGGTAAAGTTGATGGTAATAAAGAATGGCTTCTCGTCTTTGTATGGAACAACTGCTCCCAAAGAGTTAATGAACGTATAGACACCACATCTGCTTCCATAAGATACATTGGGTGGTCGGTTCGCCATCTCCAAAGTGTGTGGGTGTGTTGTTACGTGTCGACAGGATTCAGGGTTGAGAACCCAAATCCTCAGGAAACTTTAGAAAGAAATAAATCATGTACATAATAATGGATTTCCATTTAAAGGAAATATGTCATCATTTTTGTCAAGCTCAGTTGACTTACATGCATAAAATATATTTACATACATCACGAATTCCCGAAAACATAATACAATTTGCATGTAAATAAAATATAGCAATTTTAATTTTTGCTTTTTTGACATACGAAAACGGGCGGATTTTTTTCGCCACGGCTTCATTGATCAAGAAGCGCCCAACTCGGACGGTCAAAGTGATGCCCAAAACCTCGTGTTTACCTCGAGATGTATTGCTGTACACTGTAATATTGATGGATTAAGAAAGTTATAATAAAATTAGAAAAAAAAGTTACAGAATGAGGACATATTTTGTTTCCATTTCGTTGATTTTTAATTTATTGAAGTGGCAACACTGCGAGATGATTGTCACAACGACGTAAATTATGGATGGTCCATCACTTTGACGTCACCATTTGCCTGCGTTTTGGATTTGTCGGAATCGTTTTTCGAGTAAGCTATTGGCGGGAAATTAAAAGGGGCAAAATACTCAACCACAATGGGGAACAATTATCAATTTATTTTGATTTATATCTACTCGACTTACTTAAGCTTTCCATCCATACCAAATTTTCCAATATTCAGAATCATGACATATTTCCTTTAAAACTAGTACAAAGCTGTAATGGCAGTTGTACACCGCATTAGCCTAAAAGAACAAGAATAATAATATGTTTTTACAGGAGTGGTTTTCATCACAATCAACAACTCTCACCATGCGTCCGCATATTTTATCCCGCGAGGGCGGCTTTACAAGTGTAAGGTGAATCCGGTGCACCCCATTTATGGGACAAACCGATTTAAAAACTTTGGATTTATTAAGTCGGAGGAATTGTGGGTGCAGGATGGAAATGGATTACCGACTTTTTCTATCGATCGATTTTAACGTTAATGCGGAACCTAAGAAAATAATTTCCTGGAGAGTGTTCAAAATTTCGTGCAGTGGCATTTTCTAGAAATCCAAAATACATAAAAAAAATAAAAAAAATAAAAAAAATGGCAAAATTTTTGATCATATCCGGGTTTTAAAACACGAGGAATCTCCTGGAACAGGTTTTTGATGTGAATTGATCACAACATTACCAATCAAATCCAATATTGCCACCCCGAAATCAAATATGCCCCTGACAATCATCCATTGACCATAACTCATCAAGTATTTGTGATAGAGGCATCATTTCTAGCTCTCACCCAGTAGAACTCATTCGGGCAATTCCAAGTGTGTTAAAATGCTACCAATCAAGATGGCATGACTGCCTTTCAAGATCTCTTAAAACCTACAATTGTCATATATTCATAATATATTGGCCGCCATTTTTGAATTTTTAAGCATGTTATCAAAAAAAATAACCAAATGCCGAGTTTGTGAGTTCAAAGACATATATCTCATACTTTAACTTAACTTTAAGAATCATTTTGGTTGCTATACCTAAATCAATGCAGTTGTATCGTAATTTATAGGTTTAAAGAAATAAAAAAGGAAGCAATCATCTTGGCGCCCATCTTAAAATTTGTGCATGTTAACGAAATCAAAACATGCCAAAGAAGGATGTCAAATTGTTAAAATACTTATCCCATACCTTCATTTACACCTTTTAAATAATAATTAGTTAATGTAAACTACAATACTATTACTTATTTAGTTTTTACGTATCTTTAAAGCCGGCTAATTGGCTGCCATAAAAAAATGATCGATCAGAGAAATGCCAATAGGGTTTCTAGTGACCAAAAATATATCTCATAAGTGTAAAGCCTCAAAGCAACATATAGAGGACAGATACAACCCTCTTACACGCAAAATGTGCAGAATACTTGATGTGTCCGGATGCGTTGGATATGCATTCTAGAGGTGTTTAAAATAACACTTGCAGATTGTGCTCAATGTTACAGATTTTTGAACACCTGCAGAACATGTTTATTGTTTCATGATTAAATTCTGCATCTCATAAATAGGTTTACTGGAGGAGTTAAGATCATATTTTAATGTTCTGAGCCTAGTTGAACGTTTTGAGCAGCCCCATATTGGATTTTGAGGCAATGTAATGACCAAATGAAATTTTTACACTTCATCGTGCGTAACAGCACCGGAGTACCGCAACAAAATTGTCTCTATCGAGAATACTTAAGGGATTTTTAGTGATTTTGGCATGGAAGCAGCCATATTGGATTTTAAAAATGCCACTGCACCAAATTTTTCACACCCTCCAGAAATTGTTGGCTTAGGTCCTAATAAAACTACAAACCATCCGATATAAAAAGTCTGACTCATTTCTCCTTCAGAGCTGTTGCACAAACTTCCACCTGACTATTACTTATACTACCCTATAAATACAAATTTATACATAGGTCACAAATACTGTTCATATATTTACGGCATTATGACCTACTGATTCTGTTAGAAATGAGAGATAATGTTGTTGACACTGCATACATACATATGTATCATGTATTGCGTATTTATGTAACTATAAATGTAGGTATGAACGTACATGTATGTACGCTCATTTTATTTGTGGTATGGTATGTGTGTGTGTATGTGTGTGTATGTTGTTGTGTGTGTGTATGTATGTATGTATGCTCTGGTATGGATGTATGTATGTATTGTATGTATTATGTATGTATGTATGTATGTATGTGGTGTGTTTATGGCCCCATAGGCGACAACGGATTAAAGCGTGAAACTAATGTTGCGTGAAGAGTCAATTGAATCGAGTGCCCTATGCTTCACAGTTGTAGGTGGACTAAGAGTCCGGAGGACCATATCTCCTGCCACACATTCAATCAACTAGCAATAACGCACACACCTATAATAACGCACACGACAGACAAAAAATAAATCATGGTAGCCATATCTGTTTACTCACTGTCCTCTAATCCAAGTGCTTCGTCAGGGAAAGACACCTGGAGCGTATAATTTTTTGTGGAAATCACAATGGTTTCGTCGCTTTCAGATGAAGTCTTAAACAACAAGAAGTCTGAAAAAATAAATCATGTAGCGTGTCAGATTAGAATGGCTTAGGATGAGGACATTATTATTATAGATAATTTGCTCGTGACCGTATGGGTCCGTGCAGGCAGCCCGAGAGCCGAACTACTCCAAAACCCCGTCTACGAGATCCGAGGCCACCCCACACCCATAAAAAGGACCCCGGGGTGGGGTGGATCCCGGGGGTACAAAGCAAAACACCAATAAAGCCTAAAAGCACCTATGGCGCTCCATCCTTAATAACAAAAACATGTTTTTTTAGTGAGAACGGCCTACCATACAAGGCTTAATGTATTTGGAGCGGATTCTCACTTTGATCTCTATGGGGTCTGCGGTGCGGGAGGTATTGCTCGGTAATTTTCCCACGGTGTAGTCTATGTCACAGACTGTGAAAGACATTATCTAAATTGGTACTGCGTGAGAGACTAACGTTATCAGTCCGGGATTTACAGAAACCTGGGCAGTATCAGTAAAGTCATCAACCACTGAAACACAAAGCAGGCCAAAAACACCGGGAACCATCCAAAAACCTTCCGGAAACTTTCCAAAGTGCCCACTTTTGTTTAAAAATCATTATTTTGACCAACTTGGACAGAAATGGCCGATTTGTGTTCCAGGCAATGCCCCATAAAAACATGTTTTTAGACGCAACGGCCTACCATAGAATCCTGAGAATCCCGCATTTGTATGCCCGCGCCGAATACATAAGCCCCTTGAATTGACCCCATATATTTTCAACATCATCAGGTATTCAATGTGTGAGTTCTTGTATACAAATTCCCTGCTAAAAATTATTCAATTATTTTCTCAGCCTCCATATCAGCTTTGTGTACAGATAATTTTGCGGGCTTTTGTTCACAAACTTTGGGTTTGAAGTTGAGTGTTATACGGTATGTATCATGGTCACTTTCATTTGCCTTGTGGGCTCAAACTAACAACTGCTCCAGTTGAAATTGGTTATTTTTTTTATTTTTTGTATTCTTATTATTTTGTTGTTTTGTTGTTGGTTTGTTTATTTGGACTTCTTGTGAATGATTTTAATCAGTACCCGTATATTCCGAAAACGTTAAAATCACCCGCCAAAGCCACAGAGTCCCGCTATTTGGGTTTTTGATTTAGATAAGCAATTATCAAGAAATGAGAGTCCTGACAAAAATACGTGAGATTGCGCTTCTTGACGCCATCAGAAGTCATTATTACTGGATTGGCCAACAAGCAGATAAACACACACGCCGTCTTCAATCAATATTTAGTATTACTTTATATAATTATCTCATGGAGGACCAATAGATTTCATTATTAGCCAACTGCCGAACTTTGGATATCACACCTAGAGCTTATCTAAGGATATATTAAAACTATATACTCGAGGGTTGACAATCAGAAAGCCTATAACTCAAAAATATGCTTTTGAGAAAATGTGATGTTTAATATTTGTTCTACTAAGCCAATCTATTCATACTCATAAAATGTAAACATCTCATAAAGTCATATTGGTACTGTACGCAAACATTATATAAACTTTAGTAAACAAAGAACACTTTTTAATATGAAAGCAGACTGAAAGAAATTCGTAATATTTCTTTAAGTGATGAGTTGTGACGTCGTTTTGATGGTAACTGAAAACGTACTATGTGGGTACATCTTAATCAGCTATGAATTTGACACATTATTTCAATCCGATGTTTAAGCATGTATCCCTTTGGAATGTTTTAAAAGAACTCATATACGGGGCTAGGGAGCTACAAAAAGCTGGTGAAATTCTTGCAATTGTGCAAGCTATGAAGCCCTCAATCATGTTTGGCCCAATACAGTTACCATCAGAAGGTCGTAACTCAGAGTTAGGGCTTTCTGTTAGTAAACAAAGTGTGCACTTTGAGATGTGGTGAAGTTTTTTATTTTGGCTTAATAGGCATAAGGAAGTAACTTGAGTTAAGGGTTTAATTATGGGTTTTAGAATCTGACATTATTTATTTACCATGCCAGAAGAATTACATAAATACATCATCATTGTGAATATTACACTACAATTGGAGGCATGGAAAGTGTCACTCGAAAGGCCAAAACGGCCAGAAGTGAGTGACCCTTAATTACCAAAGGGAAAATTACAAGATAAAACAAATACATACATCATACATATACCAAATTATCTATAGCACATTGTGGCGAAACAATGAAAAATTACTCATACAAACTTATGATACGGTCTTTTTAAACTTAGATTTGAGATTTAGTTTGTTTTTGTTGTGTTTTCAATCCAATGTTAACTTATTCCCATATACCTTAGGACCCTGTTATCTAACCGATTTTTGCATGCAATTCTGTTTTTTGTTTTTGTTTTGACAAAGTTTTTAATTTGTCCAGCATTGTCTCATAGGAGAGACGATTGGATTTTTTTCGGAAGTAGTCATAAATACAGATGGTAGGTTCTGTCATAGTAATTTTAACATAAATAATGGCAAGATGATATTTGTAGAGATCATAAACAGTAGGGTCTTCAGATTTACTAAACATGGCCTAGCCTGGGGCCTTCTAAAATGAATAAATTGAATATTTCTTACAGCTGTTTTTGCAATTTGCAGTAATCTATCCAGATATATTTGATAAGTGACTTCCCCATGCAAGAATCCCATACGATATATAAGGTAGAATAATTGAACAATAATACTAATTAAAATATTTTTTACTTAGCGTAAAATAGGTAAACTAGAGGAGTTAAGATCATTTTAATGATTCCGAGAGCTTATTGATCTTTTGAGCAGCCATATTGGATTTTTGTGGCAATGTTATGATAAAATTACATTACCACCAACGTTCTTGTGCTTAAAACACCGGAGTACCCAGACTATTTGTCTCTATCGGGATTTTTAGTGATTTTGGTGACATGGTAGCAGCCATATTGGATTTTTCAAAAAGGAACTGTAAATTGCACACCCTCCAAAAATTTATTGGCTTAAGGTCCTAATGACTAAAATCTATCAGTAGAAAAAAGTCGGTACTCCATTTCCACCCTTCAGGCTGTTTGCCTAGACTCCACCTGACTATGCAGCAAAGAAACAAAACACAGATTAATAGAGCAAACAAAGGAAGTTTTCTCGACACAGCAACGCTTTAATAAGGAATATAATAAGTTCAATGCTAAATATTTTCTTTTCATAAATATTAACAATGCAAATATTTATTACACGTCAATGAAAGGGAGCTTTGAATTTATTACAAAATTGGTACGTGTTAAGAAATCATGCCAAAATAATTGGAACCACATCAACACCTCCAAAGTCCAAAGAATTGTTTTCAATTATTGCACTTTCTGTGTGCATTAACTATTGTTTGAAGTCAATAAAAATTGAATGTTGGAAACAAAGTATGTCGGTGTCTACATCAAGACCATAACACTCTCTCCGGTTTATGTACGGTGATGATTCTCTTCTAACAAACAACAATATGTCGAATGTCATACACTTTTCTTACGCCAGAACTTACTTGAGATAATTTCCACATTAAAATAATCGGTTTTCGCATCTCTTAGGTTAATTATGAACGGGGTTAGTCACTTTTTTGGGGGGGGGGAAGATTTAAATCAGTTCAAATGCGAATAACTTAGTAAAGACTATTTTCAATTCATTCACCGTGTGTACTCAACCAAGGTGGCCCAAATCGATTTTGTGGTGGTCCTCATCTTTTTCTTGTCTTTTTCCTTTAATGTGGATGTACAACACGACTGACTTATTTTAAGATTTAATAATCTAAAAAACGGTTTTCGATTTTCATTTTTTTTAGAACAACGGACAAAGGACACTATATGGTCATTAGAGGCCTCACCGTACCACGGCCAAGACGAGTCCGGGCAGTCATAATTTTTAACCGAGTACGTAGTGTTAACCTACAAGACAAAGAACACATAGGTGTCACGAGGTCCCACCACCCCACACTGGGGCACGAACACGCTTTTACCGGACACTCAACAGTATTTATGAAGGAGTCTAGGTTTATCGCCGGGTACCGCTACTCCATTCGATACACCCGCTAAAGAATCCCCAAAAACCACCACAAAGCGAGGCACGACGTGCTAATTACGACGTCACAACCATGCATGATGCTGTCGTGTGATCTATTCCAACCTATTACTGCACGGGGTTGTGCATGTACAACAGTGGACTAACAATGCCTGTGACACGAGGTTCCGATAGCTCGATCCGTGACGTGAATGAGAATAGGGAATATCGAAACCAGCAAAACGGTATAATGGAACTATGTCATGGATGGAAATGTTTGTGAAGAACTTGTGGTTTGCTTTGTGCATATTAAGACTGTCAGAGTATGAAGACGATGTCAGAATCCACCACTGACATGTTTCGCTAATATGGACTTCGTTGTATTGCAACAGCAACTGTACTAAGTGTCTACGAAATTATTATGAGCACAAATGAGAATGAAACGTAATTTGAGAATTTGGTCACAGGGCATAGCTTTGTGTGCTTTGGTAAGCCATAGCAAGTGACCCAACCAAGTTAATATATTAAGCAGTGGCGCTCTTTTTCCATATGATCTAACGATGTTTAAAGAAGTTCGTTTGCTGGGATACCCCAGACCAAGCTAATAATTTTGATCGAGTTGTTTGCAGTGTTACCTACTCAAGTCAGAGGACACATAGGGGTCTCATAGGTCACACTACGTTACACCCCGACGGGTCTTGGACCATTCGATACATTTTGTTTTTTGTGACCCGAGTCTCTAGTGTTTATCTACTAAGTCAAATGCCTCAGGGACTGGCACACGCATACTCCTAGAGAGTCTTGGGCCAGTGATACTTTTGACATAGCGTGTAGTTTACCTATACAGAATGTCCCCAAAAAAACTATACAATCAAATATTAATTTTTTGGCCAAAAATTTAGGGTTCATCTCACTGGAGTTTTACTGATTCTTTTTTAGGATTGTCCAGCTCTCATGAGATTTTAGTTGGTGTAATTTCGGGGGCTGGTCAGGAGTTATGGGTAATTATCTGAGACAGTTAAAAAACCTGTTGGGCCAGTTTCGGCTATCCTGATATCAACGAAATAAAATATTTTTAAGGGACACAATATTTTAAGCTTACTAAGGAGACCAACATACTTGAAATATTATTAGATACCGCTTCAATGTGAATAACTTACATGACAATTCTCATCAATAATGATACCTAAGAACTTAACCTTATTTACTCTGGAGAGACATTTGCCATCCAATATAACACTTGAATTGCTTTTAAATTTAAAGTGTTTTTGTGGTGTTCCCATGATCCTATAGTTAGTTTTGTCAACATTAATTGAATAGCTTGTGTGCTTTAACCAGTTTCTACTTGTTGGAGTTTCCTTATTCACCAT